>JBBPTV010000097.1:0-50131 GCA_038094275.1 Tubosaeta brunneosetosa
GTAATATCCATGATGAAGAACCCGCTGATGATGAGATTGAATTCTCTGATGATGAGAAAGAGGCTACCTTCAAAGCTGAGCGCAAGAGGTGAGCGTTATCCTTAGTGGGATCCAGGCTTCTCTATGACTTAATTTTACAGGCGTGGGCGCTCCAGGCAGTCTACTCCGGCACAAATTCGAATCCCTGTCGAGGATATGGTCCAGGACACATATCATAGTTCGAACCCATATGATGCTCATGGCCCATATGATGATGATTATCAAGTATCAGGACCATCGCGACCATTACCCGCACCATATGACGACCCGTATGCTGACATTCCCACATCAGATGTTCGGGCGCAGCCGGAGATCAGTGGTGGATCTGGAGGGGAGCCCATTGATGAGGGTGGTGGAGACAGACTTGGTGTGTCCCGTGGACGTGGACATTTTTTCAGTCGGAGTACACGGGGGAGTGGAGGTCGGAATCGTCGGTCGTGGAATGCCTCGAGGCGAGGACATCGTCGCGATCCCAGTGCGTCCCGACGAACGTTCGAGTTGAGCACAGACTCGCCATTCTTGACGACCTCGCGGGTGGTTGAAGGTGCGACAGGGTATGGGCAAACGGATGCTCACCCTTTTACCCAACCGTCTCCACAAGCGTGGCTTTCCCCGGAAACAAACGTCTCAGATTATCGGCAACCTTTCATCCAGCCGCACATTAATCCCCGATTTGCATCCATGTTTGGACTTGATATACCGTCTGGACCCATGGTTCCATGGGCTTCTCAGAATGCGTACGACCACGCGTTTTCCCATCAGCAGTGGGGTGAAACGTGGACGATGCAAGGTGGTGCAGGTTCAGAAGGCGAAGGGGACACATATAGACCGATGTAGAGCCTCGAGTTGGAAGCATGCCGCTTTCTTGGCTGGTTGCACCCATGCCAGTGTTCGGATCGTGCGCACAGTTGGTCCCCAGGGAGCTCGTGTAGTAGTCCAGCTAATGTACTGCTTGTGGGGCTCCACCGACGCAATCCGGTGCACAATTACCGTCAAGCGCGACGATTATATCTTTGGTCTCGACCAAGACGTGGCCAACACAGGCTCAACCAAGCGCCAGATACGTCTATGGCAGATGTATCAACTTCACATGCTCGTCAAAAACGTGTCCTGCCTACACGTTCCCGTCGCGGTGGCCCTGGGATAGGAAGCTGTGATGTAGACCTTATGATTCTGGAGGCGCAGAAACGTCGATGTTCGTACCTGCTCTCGCTCCTCGTTTCGCCCTCGTTTTATTTATTTATTTATTTCAGTCGACAATGAACCCCTCATTCCCGCCGATACGCCCTTCTTGTTGACAACAAACGCGGCGCTACTCCAGCCTTTGTCCAACTCGTCGAGCTTTGGGCTCAACACTTTTGCCAATCAACGTTACTTTGACCGACCTGATGTCATAAAGGCGTATCGGGAACAGCTGAACATCCAAACTCCCGAGTTCTCCCTACTGTCAGAGGATGCAACCGTCGGGGGACGTTTCAGGCCTCGGTCTTCGGGAGAGGTGCGCACATCCAAGTTTTGTACGACGTGTAGCCATATTCGCTCTGTTAGCAGGATAATGCAGACACTTCCGATGCCACATACGAGAAACGACATCGTAAATACGAGATTTTTGAAAAGCGACAACGACTGCGCGAGAAGGAACAGCTGAAACACGAACAGTATAAACTTAGGGAACGCATCGAACAACTCAGGGTCATGGATAGCTCTGCGTTCCTTGGTTTGCCAGCTGCATCCTTCTCCGCACCACCCACTTCAGATGGCGACAAGGAGTCGGAAGCCAGCTTGTCTGGTACCCAGATGGATGGCGACTCGGTGCACGATGAAGGGGATAGACGCCGGGAGGAAATGCTCAGGATCGCGTCCATCCTGGAAGAGCGTTATAAAACTCTTCTACCTTCCGAGAAAAAGCTTGCGGATCTCAAGGGCGCCAACAGATCTACCAGTGCGAATCCGCAAATTTCTGACGTGCGTAGCTCGGAAGAGCCCAGCGCAACTGCAAAGGTTCTGCCAGCTTCGCCAAAGCCCAACGCTCCCTCCATCATTCTTAAAATCAAGGTTCCTCAAACCCGTCATAGTCTCCCGTCGTTTCAAGCGAGTTCGCCGGGACTTCACTCGAACTCTGTTTACACGCCGACGAAGCCGTTCTCCAAAGTTTCGTCGGACACGTTATCGGTGTCGTCTGACCGACCTTACAAACGCTATCGGACATCGCGCTTTGACGATGCCGACTCTCTGGCTTCTACTGACTCTCCTGAATATGGCACGAACTCACCACCCTCTGCTGCCTCAAAGACGGAACCGTGTGTGCTCATGCAATGGGCAATCCGCAATCAAGCTGCACCAAACGTGCGGAAAACGCAAAGACATGTGACTGCATTTGGTACCAAAGTTCCGCCGAGCATAGAGGAGATGAGGGATTTCGAGCTTCCGGAGTGGATCCGGCCACGGTCACCGACGGTCGTCAGTGACGGACCAAAAGATCCTGATGCGTTACCTGAGCACTCGTCTCCACCTACATTACACCCTGCGCAGCTTCCCTCGCAGTCATAGTTTTCCTGTGTTTTATGTTTATTTCAGATTACCAGACATGTAGCAATTCTAATCGACTATACGACACGATCTGTCAACCAAGTCAGAGCTGGATGGTGCATCAAGGTCAAATTGTACTTGCCCTGCTTGGTGCTTCTGCCGTGTATCGCTTCTTTGATGACGCTCAAGGCACCAGTTTGTGCAGGCAAGGGTATGTTCTTGTTTCGACCGAGTACCAAGCGCGCATAGTCTATCGGGAGTCGATATGGATCTGTACATCCATCTGGAAGGTACCCGGTATAGTCGCCGCCGAGTTCCTTCTTGTTCTGGAGGCGCAATGACGTGGCAGAGGAGAGAGCAGAAGGGGAGAAGAGCACATTCAGGTCTGTCTTGGGTCTCAACTGACGCTTTTCGGGTGCGTGCACTTTGGGCTTCTTGTCGGGGGGCGGTTGAACATCGTCTACTTGATTGATGTCAAGTTTCCGAACGTCCGTGAACCACTTCTTGGCCGCGTTGTCTCTCTGCCGCGCTGACCGACGTGAGATGAATGATGTAGCGGAAGAACGAGGGTCGTCGAGTTCGGTGGGCGTAGGACTTTTTTGCTCCGTGTTCCTTGGGAGTGTTCGGGCACTTAGACCTGGGAGACACGCTCAGTCTAGATGACCTAGATGCGTTTATTCGAGACGTACGCGAGATTAGAGTCCCACCGGAGGTCGTCGAAGCCACTGGAAGCTCGGTGTGAGTACGACTTGGGAGTATCGTCAAGATATACGAACCTCCCCGATTCTGGGCGAGTTGTGAGACAGACCGTGCACGGTGTTGCAGCATGGCGAGTGGTAAAAGGCAGATTTGGAATGACACAACTCTCCCACTGATGCATCCCTTCTTGGCTCGCCTCGTCATCAGCTTTGTGCTGTTTCTGATTCTCTTTCCCGTACTCACAGCACAACTGTTCATCATATGGCCTTGGTACGGTCGCGAGTGGTCCGTTGAGCTTTTGGCGCTGCTCGTCCCATTCAAGTAAGCTCACTTCTCCATCCATTGGCTTCACCATGACACCTCGTGTAGCGCACTCGCGTTCATGTTACTGTGGAGCTACTATTTGTGCATATTCACTGACCCCGGACGGGTACCCGATGGATGGGTTGGCTTCCGTTGTTTCCTTTCTCTGAGTTGTCTGACCCGCAGCAGGAGCCAAACGTCTTTTCTGGAGAGGGATACGAGGTCAAGAAGCTCACAGGTGGCCCAAGGTACTGTCGGACCTGTGAAAAGTACAAACCCCCGAGATCGCATCACTGTAGACAATGCAATCGGTTTGTCGCCATATTCATTGGTGTGAGACTTGTCTGACATGGTACAGCTGTGTACTTCGAATGGGTTCGTACCCTTTGCTTGGATTCTCGCGTTCCTTACGGTTCGATTCAGATCACCACTGCCCCTGGGTAAACAATTGCATTGGTCACCACAACTACGGTCATTTCCTCCGTTTCTTGTTCTACGTGGATATCACATGCATATATCATCTTGCCATGGTATCATGGAGGGTTATGGCCGCGACGAGGGGATACTACGTGTGTTCTTTTTTAATCCTGAATGCTCCCTGTTAATTTGGTCCAGTATGTGCCATCTAGTTTTGAATTCCTTTGCATCATCACGAATTACGTGTTTGTAGTACCTGTTGGTCTTGCCGTTGGGGCATTTAGGTTGGTCTTTACCTGCTACATGGACTTTAAACTGACGATGCGCATGCAGCTTATATCATTTCTATAATTTAGCGAGCAATACGACCACTATAGAAGGATGGGAAAAAGACAAGGCTGCTACACTCAAACGTCACGGAAAGATTCAAGAGGTAGGTTGTCCGTGAATGAATGTTGCGATGGCTTATTTGGCCGTCAGATCAAGTTTCCATACGTAGGTCGCTTGGATTTTTGAGAAAGTCGCTGATTTTTGGATAGGATCTAGGATGGGGGAGAAACACAGTTTCAATTCTGGGCAGCAATCCACTCTTTTGGTGTTGTCCAACAACGCCTCCAGGGACTGGACTCAAGTTCCAATTGTCAGTCGGACATGGTGAGTTATGTCCACATGGTACAACGTTGTTGCATGGGCTCTGTCAATATATATGTCATTGATGCCCGTCTGCAGGTCATGATATCGAGGCGTGGCCTCCGAGGGATCCGGCTATAGAGGATCAAAAACCCTTCAAGCTCCCCGATAGCCCTTGGACGTATGAAAATGGCAACGTCAATCCTGCCCTTTACCCCACCAACACGCGCCAACGGCCTGTCAATGGGCGGTCCCCTGCCCAAGCGTACACATCCGCGCTCCCACCTTACCATCCAGATTTCGAGCACGACATCCATCCACTGCAATCATACTCTGCAGAGAGTGACACGGATGCGGAAGAAGACTACCATGGACCAACCGTACGACGTGGATCAGAAGGCTACGAAGTCCGTCCTATAGATAGAGAAGCGATGCTCAGGGGGTATATACAGACTGAGGTTGAGAGGGTGGGGAGATACCAGGTATACCAGCCTGACTACGAGTCGAGATCGGATTCTAGGGATGAGGCCATTGTGATGTCTGACGATGACAGACCGCTGGGACTCCGAGCCTAACATCTTCTATATTCTCCTTCACGACCAACGACATTGTATCTGACGGGAAGGACTATAATGAATGTCTGGTAGAGTATTGGTTACAATGAAGGGATACACCATTAAGTAATAAGCGATTAGATACCTAGAGGAAGACGAAGGAAGACGATGGCCAGACCAGTCAAGTGACAGTCACTCTTTCCAGGTATACTTTCCAGATATGACCGCCCTTCTCCCCTACTTCCAAGACGTTCGAACCAGTTTGCAGTTCTATATCCCAAACCCCTTCCTCGTCGGACTTCTCGTTGACAGATTTGCCATTCAGCACGATTTGAATGCTTTCGTGTAATGGAGTGGTCGACTTTGTCGCCTTCTTCCCTGCGAGATCAGCTTTCTTGGCAGCCGCGCCTTTAACCCTGGATTTTGTCTTGGGTGGGCGACCGCGACCACGCCTCTTTGGTGCTGGTTCATCATCCTCATCCTCTTCTTCCTCGGGATCGTGAGCGTCGGCATCTTCATCGCTGCTGTCTCGATCTTCGTCTCCAAGGAATTTGATACCTGAAATAGATAGTGATATCTCGCCCTGACCAAGTTTCATAGCCCATGACTTGACGCCATCACGACGGTCCAACGAAAAGGATCGCCCTTGCGGCTTCACGGTGACGGAGACCTCCCTCAGGGGTCTGTGGCCACTAAGTGATGGTGGAGGAGATCTCGAGACAGAGTGTGCGTTACGAAGGTTATTGGTTGCTGCAGTCGAAACTGCGGGTTTGGCGGCGGCGGCAGGCTGTGTATGGTATGCTGCATTGGGATAGTGCGTAAATTGCGAATTGGTTGGGTACTGAGGTTGTTGGACAGGAACTTGAGAAGGTGCATTAGCCTTCGACAACGATGTGGTTGCCGCAGAAGCAGGAACAGGGGTTGATACACGCGATGAGTCGGTCGCGGCGGCAGTAGTTGATCCAGGGGTAGGAGTAGGCTTCGGCGCAAGGGTTTGCGCCATAGGAACTCCGGCTGAAGGTGTGGCAACCGGGTTCAAAGCTGGTTTAGACAATGACTCACGCGCCTGGATAGGACTCTTGGCGGCGGCGCCAGTACCGGGTAACCGGAATGTCAACGAACTTGTAACATCCTGCAGGGGCTTCGTACCCGGGGTATCAGCAGAGCTTTGAGGGAAAGTTGCTAATGACCCAGTGGGTGTGACTGGAACCTTCAGTTTAATTTTACCTGACGATTTCGCATACTTGGGGAGGGAATGTGGCGCAGGTAGGTCAGACATAAGCTGGCGAAAGTAGTCCTATGATGGGTGTGATTCTTGAGAATATGCAATATAATACCAACCTACCCGAAGGGTGCTTGCGTCCTCCCATATTTGGCTGTGATCCAGGTTAAATTCGAGGGCGTTTGAAAATACCAGTTCAACCTCGTTGGCGAACTCCTCTGAAGTGGCATACTCTTTGCGTTTCAACCGTTTCTAAGTTGCAGGTAAGCACGACTTCGCATGAGAGCATTTAGACGTGCAAAGATATACTCAAGGCACATTGGGCGCTTGATTTGCTTGTAATATGATGGATAATCTTTCTTTGATGGCATCTCCATGAAAACATCGGAGAGGACACGATGTCTAACGACATAGAGTGAAGTGAACCTGAATGAAGCGAGATATATGCTCACGTTTCTTCGTCTGCTTTTTCCACAAGCTTTTGAAGCCTTGATTTGAGTAGTCGATTCATGTTTGGCGGTTTGTTCTTCTTTTTGTCATCGTCTCCCTCGCCGTCTGCTTTCTCCTCGCCATTTTCGTCATGGTCGCTACTTTTCTTGACTTTCTTCCCGGTTATTTTTGTGTATTCCTTGTTGGCAAGTTTCTGCGAGTGGAGGAAAGAAGTGAGTGGTACAGATAGAGGGAACGTGAAAATGTGCTGACGAGTAGAAATTTGGCGTCGAGCCAGATTTGACTGTCCTTCATGTTGTATCGTTTGGCGTTGGTGAAACACAGTTCGAAGTCCTGTCGGACTTCATCGAAGGAAGGATACTTGTCTTGATCAATGTTTTGCTTGATATCGTCCAAGCAAATGGGTTGAGCGATGAAGTTGTAATAGTCTGGATAAAGGCGTTTGGGGGGAAGTCGCATAAAGGCTGGAGAGCATATGGTGCCTCTGAAATGTGGTTATCAGCCATATGTAGAACTGACAGAAAGGAAAACGGGGCAAAGCGGCGCCCAAGCTTGGTTTGTTACCCACTCTTTATTGACCGCATCCTTGACCGTCTGCCACAACCTTGTTGCTTGTTCCTTCAACACGCCCGCATCAATGGTTCCATTCAGCGCATCGTGGTCGCTGGCATTCGTTGTCGTAGATGGTTGTGGCGCAGCCTCTCGGAGCGCGGGGAGTTCTTTGCGTCGCTTCGTTCGAGGGTTGTCCATGTCAGCTTCCCCAGTAAAAGACGCCAGCTCTCGCTTCATCGTCATTCGAAGATGCTTCCTTTTTGTCCTGGTACTCTCAATTGAATTTTCCCGGTGTTGGAGGAGACGACGGTGAGCTGCCCATTATCTTGGAAGTGTTCCAGCCCGCTCTCTCGATTAACACGGCACAGTCACGTGACACTGCCACCATGCACTCGCCAAATCCCCGATGGCCTTGTCAGCCCCAAAGCTCTCCCACCGTCTGGTAACTATGTGGAACGGTTTAGCGCCGCTCTGGGGAACTTCGCACAGCAGAGAGAATACTTGGATGTGATGTCTGGAGTGTCGAAGTTCTTGCAAGTCGTTCGGCCAAGATAGTCCAGATTCAGAGCTGCAAGCACACTTGTTCGACGATACACATGGGCAATGTACGTTTAATCGATCTGTTTTGAAGACTATGATGGTCGCAGTGACCAGAGCAACGTTGATTTCATGGGCGGAATATATTCGGTGTCATCTGTAACGACACCTGAGAATGTCAGCATTGGCCCATTGAGCCCGGTGAGTGGCCACGATCACTTGCACAGTTTCGCTACCTTAACAATGGGCGACAAGCAAGTATTGTCTATGGGATCGCGTCGTCGATAAGGGCAGTGATGATGACTTTATCTTAACCCCGTTAAAATCAAGCGCGACAAGCTGAAAGTGCTGTCGATGATGGTCAAATCTGCACACGATCATTCCCAGCAGCTACCCACATAGACTAGATCGTCATCGTTTTCTTCCCGCCACAGCCTTGCCCGTTACTCGGTGCGGCGGCGACTTCAGTATGCGCCTGACGATGTGAGTGCCTCGGCATGCTTCCACCTGACTCCTAGTACACACTCCGCGTCATTGAACGTTCAGGGAAGTTCATATGTGGGCTCAATATGTTCCAGCCATGCCTGACGATCTTTCGGCCTTTGTGTGCCTACGTTTGAACAACTACGATGTCCATATTACACCATCGACTACCTTGACAGATGTGTTATCGGCCTCAACGGTGACTTCGCATCCTAGCCGGATTACTGACAAACGTTGCTTGGATAAAGACTGGGCTGACATTAAGCCTCTTTTGCAAGATGTCCATGACCTCCACAATACGTTAAACCCACCAAGTCTTAGAACAACCATCTCAGGTACCAGAAGTACCGTCTTTCGGAAGAATAGTGGGTTCTCTCTACAGTTTCGTGCAAGAAAGCTCGGTGTCGGGGACAGCATCAACGTACTTCGCGTGAGTGCTAGAAATTGATAGTTGCGCAAAACTTCCTGGAGACAGGGAAGGAGATTCTACATCATCGTATTTTTAGTAGCCCATTGGTTGCTCTTGCCTTTGCCGAGGCCTCACGAGTACTGGCAACGTGGCTTAAACTGGCATAGAACTCAGGCTCCCTTATATCCTGGGAAGTCACGATACGTCCACGAAATCTCTCACTTTCCTCACAGACTCTTCATCAGTCCTCCAAATACCCCAGTCTCCCATCCCCATCCCGTCAGGTCTGTGTGCGGAACGACCATCTACCCACCTACCACCACTCAGGTGTATTTCTTTTAATCCGTGTGGTAGGAGGGTTTTGCACAATTCTGGGATGGTCGATATGTTAATACCAGAACCGGGGAGAACCCCGATAGGTGTGGTGCCCGTAGAGTCGAGCATCCATGCCAATATTTCAAGTGCTTCCGTAGCACTCGCGTGTCTACAACCACCACTTGCAACGTAAAGGCGTTTAGTGTCCGGGAACCCACTGTTTGATGGGCAATGTCACCTAGTCAATATTCTCGTGATGCCAGTCATCTTGGATAGCGTTTTCCATGCTTTAGTCGAGTGAGTACATCGTTCGAGTATCTAACATTGACGTACCATTCTTCAGGTTGCTGGTCATATCAAACGCACGATGGAAGCAAACTATATTCCAAGGATAGAGTCAAATGGTACAAACGGCGCAGAGTACTCACCCTCCAGGGGCAGCGCTGCTGAAATTAACCTGAGCTGAAGTCAATCACCGTCTTCTGGCGTGATGTTCAGTGCCCACCGTCTAACCTGGTTCTCACATACTTCACCCTCGGGAGTAAGTGCGCCAAAGACTACACCTTGCACGCCATACGCTTTGAAAGCGGCAATATCGTGAAGCATGACACTCAGCTCTTCTTCACTGTATACAAAGTCTCCCGTACGAGATCTGACCATGGCCTTGCGATGGTCATCATCTGGCGAGCGTGCTCGAAAGATATGGGTACCATTACGGGAACATTTGGGGCAACCTTCTTTACGGCCAGGAGTAGACCAATGCTCGGTGTAGTCCCCCCGCCGTAGCCCAGATTAGCACACAGTTCAAGACGGTTCGCCCCTCCACGGACCGCTCTGATAAGTAGATGGGATAATCAGATAACGATAATACCTGCTGCATCAAGCACCCACGCCACAGCAGATTCGACCGAATCTATGCACACTTCGATGACGAGTTTTGGAGGTGGATCATAAGTGGTGTCGACTCTGCCGAGCATGAGGTTGGTTTGGTGAGAGCAAGGACACGTTCCGAGAATGGTAACAACAACATGAGATATACGTTGATACAATAATACAGTATGGGAATACAGCGCGGTATGTGGGTCGTCGTACCGATTGTCAAGCCATCTCTTCGTAAAACTTGATCATCTTCCTAACGTCTGGGCACAGAGCGAGTCGAACTCGTTCGGACTCTCCGAGTATACTTGGTCCCTTTAATTCAGCCCACACACCAAAAGCGCCATTGAAGGGGTGATTGGATTTATTCGAGTTCACTACACTAGGCGTGTGTGCTCGGACGATTCTGGACATGTTGTCCTTCTGAATGTTCCATTTCAGTTTGTGTACCACGGGCAAGAGGGAGCGGGAGACGGTGAGTATGGATGATTCAATGTCTGGTAAGACGTGTGAGTAGTGCAGAGATTTAAGCGCAGTGGGCGGGGACAGCCGAGTGCGGAGATATGAGGACAGCAGAACCTTGGTTTGTGTCTGCTGGATGCGTAGGGTGCTCTCATACTGCTTTACTGCCTGTGACATAGTATGAGTATGCATAGAAGTGACAAGGATGCGTTCCGTGGCACTTGCATGGGGAGAGTATATATAGGCGCCTGTGCGCAGTCTCCATCCGATCTGGAATCCGCGTACGACGCCGCGATGCACAAGTTCTGCGATAGTGGGTCTAAAGAGGTTTCCTTCTGTGCTCCTACCGAAGAGCGAGTGCTGAACACGCGAGGGAGCGACCACTCTCAGGCGCGTACGATGCAGCACTGGGTCTGCGGTGAAGAGAGCGAGAGACTTGGAGACTCGCGAAAGGGCAGCGAGGTCCGGGATATCCAAAAACGAGACTGGGATGCAAGTCAGCTAACGGTGCCATGGGTGATTAGTGGCACAACGTACGGATGTAGAGCAAGATTTCTTGTGGCAAGGTGAGGAGCATACTACTAGCAGTACTGTGTCATTGACTAGGTTATATACCCACGCCGAGTGTGCGAACTTGTAGCGCGTGATACTTTCGTGTCGCGGGTATGCAGCTTGCAACCACCACCACCGTCATCATTAGGACGACGACGATGTGCCCAGTCACCCACCGACGCAACGACGGCGTGCTACGTGCCCACCATCACCACCGCAGCATCGACAGTATGGGCGACCTTCACGCGATGAGGAAGGTGCGTGGGGGGAACGGCCTGCCCACGACACGCCACAATGCGGGCAAGGACGTGCCCACTAAGTACAGCAAGGAAGAGGGATGCAAGGGCGACACGAACACGTATAGACGATAACGATGGTGGCGAGGCAGACGCAACACCCCTCACAACAGCGCCGGCAACGAGGCGTCACGGACGCCAAGTGCGCTTACTCTACCACCATCGTGCTGACAAGGCGGGCGAGGCTGGCCCCAAGGCATACCCACCATCACTACTGCGAGGGAGGTGGGCGACGCGAATGCCTGCTTCGTGCCCTCACGGCCATATCGACGGCAAGGGGCTAGGGCGACGCCGGGCGGCGAGGACACAGGTGCGTGTCCCCATCCCTACCACCACTTGACGAGGCAAGCGAGGGCTACCCAGGATGTGCCCACTACTACCACGGAGGGAGGCAAGGACGACGCGCCCCCCACCACGATAAAGAGGTGGTGGCGGATGGGCTGCCGTCACATCATACGGTAGCAGCGCAACTGTGTTTACCCACCCTCACGACATGACGGCAACGCGGACGAGGGCTGCGCGACAGCACCACCGACACGACGACGAGAGGTGAGGGGGTGGCAAAGGCAGCGGCGCACAGTGCGCATACCACCGTCTCCGCCTCAATGCCACGCGACGACGAGGCAGGCGAGGGCCACGCAACGGTGCACCACCACCACGCCGCGATGACCGACGACGACCGAGGGCGCGCATGGGCACATGGAACCACCATTGCGATGCCGACGAGTGTGGCAACAAAGGGGGGGTACAGCACGTATAGTACCCGCGGGCACACCCGTACTATTTTCATTCACCGTACGAACCTTGCTCATACGTAATCTTAGCTGCTCAAATGATCGGCGAATAACTGTATGCACCGCAGGAATTGCGTTAGAATTGCACAAGATGGCCGTAGCGCATGCCCTGTGCGGTCTGATTCTTGCAGACACCAAATTTGAGCTTGGCCCTGTCCCTTCGCCGGACGGACCGAGGAAGTTAACCTTGTGGACGAAGTGCTCACTCCTGATACTAGCCTCTTGCAGGGTATTACAAGCAATACGTACAGGACTACCTTGTACAAGAAAGGTTTCTAGGCTGGACCGAACGGAAACAAGATGGAATATCGATGAAACCGTCGTTGCGGAAACTATAGAAAGGCCAGAACATTCTATTGCTTAACCTTAGATATTCCTGGACCACGTTTGTAAAGCCCTGTTTCCGTCGCTTCCGTTGATTTGTGACGTTCGACCGTTTTCGTTGATGATTTCGGATAATCGACGATCTCATTTGTAGGCCGTTGAGCTTCTCCTGTCCTTGTTTTTCTTTCTTTCCCTCGTCAGGCAGCTGGTCACTGTAGTCACGGGCCCTCGACTTCCCACGGCCTCCACGAGTAGCAGATATACTCGCAAAACGATGTATTACGTCCTGTCTGTTCACTGAATCGATGTGAGCGGGTCCAGGACTTTTCTGACTAAGCCCTCCTCAAAAATCCCGCAAGGCGAGGCGTCTCAGGATATTGAAGCTAATGTATTAGAATACCAGAAACCAGGAGAGCACTGCTCAGCCCATGATAAGTAGCGTATTCTAGAAAACGAGATAGCCCAATCTCCTCCAGGCGCGACGGAGAATACGTGCAAGAGAACGAGTATAAGCAGAGTCAATCCGATGCTGTTCCGAAGTAAAAGAAACCATGAGTGCAGTGTCACATCGACGCCGTTGTCTTTTCAACATTAACATGGATCCCCGACACAACTCCAAGTTCGCCTCCATCGCTCGCGCACCCACCGGGGGATCCCAGCTCGATCGAATTGTAGGCCGGAGCTGGGCCGCCGTGTTCAAGGGAACCAAGGGATCGAGAGCTGTTTCCGGCGAATCCCATGCCAGATTCACAACGCATCTCATCCAACTCGACATCGGCCGCCTCGAGATCGGGCTGAATACTTCCGATTGTACTCAGCATGATATTTGAAGCGATGGTGGACCCGGGCCCGCGGTGACGTATCCCCAGCCCGCCGCGCTTCACGTGAGGCGGGCCATTGGATGAGGTTGTCACCCCAGATTTAGTCGCGAACGCGCCAACTCCTGTCCCTTCAGAGTGAGACACGGTTTCTGCACCCCGTTGCCTCAAATCCAGAATCTGAAGAGTGTTCAAGGCTGTATCAGAACCTTTGAACAAGCTGACTTACAAGGCGACAGGCAAGTAGCGGTGCCATCATGACGCTAAGGGGAATGTTCAGTGCAGATATAACCTGACGTGGTCTAGACATCGAGCAAATAAGTATATCAAAGAAACGGCAGAGGCAAGACCTCACTGAAGGTAGAAAATTCCATTTATCTGTCGATGCCAATGAGAGTGAGAGGTCTGATAGAGCAGATACTGTCTACCCGGACCCACCAAGTTCGCGATAGAGATCAGGATGTAATAAAAGACACCTGAAGAGAAAACGTCACTCAAGTTAGTGACACGCATGTACTTGGTACCTACCCTCTCGAAGGAACGTCTGAATGAGCTTGCTACTTGCTCCGCCACTTCTGATACGGATGTGGAAAGCTTTCCAAACTGTCATTGCCGTAACAAGGGTATCAAACAAGAGTGGGGCAATCTTGTCGGAAGTTTTAGCGCGTGAGTATTGGCGCCCAAGAAGAGACCCACGAAAAATCCTAGCAAAAGATGTTTAGTAGGAACTCGAGTAATAAAATATGCTATTACCAAGTAGGTGGGCGGAGTGTGGTTTGGATGCCGGGAAACAGGGACCCTATGGAAAGCATGTGGTACGTCTGACTGGTAGGCTCTGGTGTTTCTTCACTCACATATGGGGGAGTTACGAAGGGCAAAACTATCCCGGAAGTGAATAATCAAGTAACAGTACGCATTCGGGTTACTGACGTATCATTTGTGACGCATCCACGTAGAGCTGGTATGCGACCACACCAGCTAGAGCACAAACGAGTGCCAGAAGAAGGTAGACATTGCGGTTGAAAAAAGCATATGTACGAATGAGCAGAACAGCTAGAAATATCCCTTTAGAATCAAAATAATAGGGGGAAAGGAGACCTGACACTCTGAACCGACTTGATTCCACATCGCCAAGGCGACTGGGATCTGCACGAATGGCAAAGGTGAGCTAATGGATTACTGAGATGACGACGGACGCTTGCCTTGTAAATTTTTTCGCAGACTTCCCTGGTGTGATTCGTGACGAAGGCGTACAATAGATACGGAACGACTACGATGACCCAATAGCTTACTGAGGTGTAGAATGATTGAAATGGGCAGTGTGACAAAATTTACGCACCGACAAAAGAGGTAGGCGACTTTGACCGGAGTCCAGGTGGTCTTCCAGATCTGGGGGCGTAGTACTGTGCAAGCTGCAGGAGAAGGGGGGCGAAACATACGAAACGCCATTCTCTGGGGAGACTGATGATCCAGTCCCACACAACGACGGCATCTATTGGCCGCGAATATGAAGCTAGATCGACACGCATATAGGTAGGAATTAGGACTTACACATGCCTAGAGGAGATCGAGGAGCTCCACAGCCTGGTTGAGGAACATATGAATTGGTTTCGACTTACAGCAAAAATAAACCTGGGTGCTGGAAAAGAAGTGAGGGAAGAGCAGAGACGCGCACTGAAAATACTTGCACGTAGATGAAATGCTGAGCGGTCTCGATGGTGTCCCCCATCGTGATGAGGGGAAAGAAACAAGAAGGTTGACGGGGTGGGGAAAGTTTGGATGGTGGGGAAAGAAATAAGAGGGAGTGGCTGAATCAGAAGCACGGCGGTTCACGAGAAGCAGACCCGTCGCTCGACCGGTCGGGCCAGCGACTCCCCCCGATAGCGGCGAATCACACCCAACGGGTTACCCCACTTCCACATCGAGAACACGAACAACAATACTGTACATCCAGATTCCCTGGTTCACTAGCATCCTGGAGGGACCGCTGTATGTTCTACAGCGTGTAACTCACCGAGAATATGCAAAGTTCTCTCCCGCTTCTTTCGCGATCCGCCTCCTGGGGTCACGTGACCGTGCCTCATTTCAATTTGTCATTTAGCGCTCAAAGCTTGTCCAACACCTTCATATCAGGGGCTTTCTAATGGCTTCTGGCACGCAAACATTGCGGCTGAGGCGCCCAGAATCTTCAAAGCCAGCGCCTCCAAAACCAACTAGACACACCGGCATCTTACAGGACCAGCTTCGCAGGTACGTTTATAGTTGTCTCGGGTTTGACTTACTGACCATGGTTAAGGGCTGCTCGGAAACCATGGGTTCCAGATTTTCAGACAGCCGTCCGAATCTTGCTCTTGATCCGTGTGGCGGGCGCCATGTATTCGAACATACAAGACTGTGATGAAGGTTCGTCTTCGTTCGGACTCCCAGACCACTCAATCACTTGGGACAGTCTTCAACTTCTGGGAGCCTCTCCACTTCTTGCAATACGGTCACGGGTTTCAAACGTGGGAAGTAACCCCCACTTTTGCAATACGGAGCTGGGCGTATATCTTGTTCCACATGCCGGCAGCTCGGTTGTCCTCTGTATTTGCCCCTGGAAAAGTGACGTTGCAAACTCCAAGTTCGGTCTGGAGCTAACGATATCTTTATTAGCGGCCAGCTTTCTTTGCTGTGCGGATATTCCTTGGCGTGCTGTCTACTGTCTGTGAAGTCAAATTTTTCCGCACTGTGGTCGAAAAGATCAATGACAGAGTTGGCCGTTACTTATTCTTCATCTTGCTATTCAATGCAGGCATGTGGAACGCTGCAGCCGGTATTTATCATTCATATCGACATTTCTAGTCTCTCAATACGCTACAGCTTTCCTGCCTTCCTCTTTTGCCATGTATGCTACCACAGCAGCCTTTGGATATGCACTGGAGTCTTCCACTGTCAGGAATTCGAAAAGGGCCCTTTATGCCACCATGTTGTTTGCTACCGGAGCCATCTTAGGATGGCCGTTCTCTCTTGCTCTTTCATTGCCCTTTGTGCTTGAGGAGTTGTTCGTCCTTAGTGGCGACAAGGTAGATCCGACCTCGCATGTTAACTGGATGCTTCTACGTTGGTGGCGTCTTATTGTGGCTGGGTTTGTCTCTGCTCTCATTTTTGTAAGCTCTCATATTTCGTTTCGAGATCATTGCTGATATGTTATTTTGCTCCAGGTTCCCGTGGTCTCGATCGACAGCACTGCCTATGGGAAGTGGGCTGTCGTCCCATGGAACATCGTCCGGTACAATATTTTTGGTGGTTCCGAACGCGGCCCGGACTTGTATGGGACATCACCTTGGTACTTCTACATCCTAAATCTCCTCCTTAACTTCAATATCATTCTGGTACTTGCGCTCGCATCACTTCCTTCTCTTGCAATCACGTACTATGTCGACCGGAAGCGCCTCGGGTCCACACCGCCAGGGCCGAATGAAAGCTCGCCGTTCACGCTCCTCGCCCTGCGCCTAGCTCCTTTATACTTGTGGCTTTTGATATTCACGGCACAACCACACAAAGAAGAGCGATTCATGTTCCCGGTATACCCACTCATATGTTTCAATGGAGCCGTTACAGCCTATTTACTGCGCGGTTGGCTAGAAGTTGCATATATCCGTCTGACCAAGTCTCAATACAAGGTAGGGTGTTTTCGTGATTGGTTTATTCGTATTGCTTACTCCCTGCCAAAATCCTTTTACTCTAATGAAGGCTTCAAAGTCGGTCATTTTCAGCTCAACTACCCTTTCCATCATCTTGCTCTCTGGATTATTATCTATCTCCCGTGTCCTTGCGTTATGGCACTACTATCACGCGCCCTTGGCTACTTTTTCCCATCTCGAGACCTTTGAACTACCTCGTCTCCTTAATGACACTGGCCTCCTGCCCCCTCTACCAGCCTCCGCAGAACAAAATGACCAACCAAATATTGATTTTACGGTTCTCGGGCATTTTGATCTCAGGTTATGTCTTGCGAAGGAATGGCATCGTTTCCCAGGACACTACTTGGTACCTGATCCTGTATCCGTCGATTTTATCAAAAGCGACTTCGAAGGGTTGCTTCCGGCCCATTTCGAGCCGAGTCACGCGAGGAATGAGCCATGGTGGGACAGGAGAGGTTTTAGGAATACCCCGGCTGGCTTGAACGACGTTAACAAGGAAGTCCAAGAATATTATGTGCGCAGTTCCTTCTTTGTATATATTCTTTTTATTGATATCCTGTAGGTTCCTGTGGAAACATGTGATTATCTTGTGGATCTCGATTTCCCCCACCATCCAACTTCGTCCACTTATGAACCTCGATACGCTATTGATCATCAGACGTGGGAACGCGTTGCGTGTTTCCCGTTTCTTGACGCGTCACATTCGTCCCTGGTGACCAGGGTATTGTGGGCTCCCGGGCGTTGGTGGCAAAGTAAAAATGAGTATGGGGACTATTGCTTGCTCAAAAACAGAGAAAGAGTGGGCATGAAAGAACGTGATTTCATCGCCCACGCGGGTAGTACGTAAACGCACACATTATTTTTCATCTAGATTGCGTAGAGGCTGACATGCTGACGGTCGGCTTGCATTGGAATACTAGGCATTTAAGTATAACACACATGTTCTCAAGATATTATTGTAAACGGACAGCCACTATGAATCTCGACTTTACCCGCACCCGGCTAACACGCACGTCGTCCGATTTGCGCGCGCTATCCGCCGTCTTGCTTCCTCCATCTCCCATCTTGAAAGCCAATGACGTACTGGTTCGTTTAACTTCAGGGGAGATACCAATACTTTTCGAGGGAGCGACACGTGTCTGCGATTCCCTGGATCCCCCTAGAAGACCGCCGGGTTTGTGGGACCTCGGCGGGGAAATCACTGGACAGGTCGACACTACGGTAGACACGAGGAGTCCGACCGACGACAACGAAAGTTTACCCGAAAGTTGGGTGGGCGTGGAACCAGGTACAAGGTTCATCACCGCGGAACTCTCGAACGGCTGCCACTCTGACTCTCCACACGACTCCTTCCTTGCTTGTGCCGTCTCTTGTGGGCCGGAAAACACATCGCGATGTGCCTATCACGATCATTATGGCAATGCAGGACACCTAAACACACATGACGACTACCCATTGCAAACATCGGAGAAGCAGAGCGAGTTTGATGGGCTACTGGATCCCCGGTCCTGTTCGAGTTCAACGGCGCCAAGCTCCACACCTGTTGTGCCCAAGGAAGACCTTGATGCTGATCAACTCCCGATAGTTGCCACATCCTACACGTATCCCACGTTACCAGCACCAACTTTCGCGCCTCCGTCGCCGCCGCCATCTACAGATCCATTTTCGCCTTCGTCCTCTCCAACTGGTCGACAACGCCATCGTCGTCCACTCGAAAGAGCCAGAGCGGTTCGGCTTCCCGCCCGGACAAGGTCTCCCCGGCCGCAGGCCAACGAAGCCGAGGCACATTCTCCTACGAAAACAGCGTGCTCTCGACAGCAGCTGGCTGGCAACGTACCTACGACATCTATTTCACCCTATGCAACTGACGCGGTACATTCGTTCATGAAATACGTGGGGCTCCCCGACGAACTCTCATGGCTTCAGCATTTAGAAATCGAGCTGTGGTTTGATCAGGAAGGATTCCGAGCAGTGAAGTCATGCATGCAGCTAATAGGCTACTCGCCGCGAGCTCGGTCGTTGCATCCTTACGAGCCCGCTGAGGATGTCGAGTCAGATGTTACTGCAGGCGTTGCGGAATTCATGCCAACGAAGCGGGAAACGTTTGCATACCACTATTCGACCTTGGACAGCTCTCCAACGCTTAGGATGCTCTCAGTAGCGGGAGACGACTCGCGTGACTACATTTCTAGGCAAGCGACTCTCAGCGTCAAGGTCAACGGTGTCTACACTGTGCTCGGAACCGAATCCCCCATGGCACCGATATTGACCAACGATGCACACGGGTCTCGCCTGCACAACGTGAGATTGCGATGGAAGTTTGACTACCTTGTCAGCGACCGCAAGGTGGACGGAACCGGGAAGACTCTTCCGGGGGAAAAGACCTTGACGCCTTTAACGTTTTCCTGCTCACCATACCTGTTCCACCCATCACAAGGAAAGAAAGCTGGGCTGATGCATATCATGAAGAAGAACCTAGTGCCAAAACTAGGGTGTCAAAAGGTGGAACCACCGTCTTACTTACCGAGTCGGAACGTTGTGCCCCTGACCCCTCGTCATCCGAATGGGAGAGATGTTGCTACGCATGTTAGATGCCACTCTGACGCGTTAGCCAAAGGTGGTCAACGCCTACTTGGAAGGCTGGATACTGGGGTTAGAAAGGAAGCCACCTCACAGCGTGCACGTCGACGAAGGGCATCATCCGCTGGGGAAGATAGCTTGGCTAGTTTGACGGACGCTGAGGCTGGCAGATATCGCGGAATCCAACTGGGTCATCGTTTCTAGCTTTGCACTCTATCGGTATCGTACTCTATCCATATCTACACACATCTACAACACACTCTCCTTCGCGAACGATACGTCTAGTGACTTGTAAGCTGAGATCGACCAGATTGTGGTGGCCACTGTCCATTACAGGCAGTCGACCCCTGCACCAGCGATGGGCTCTGCCATCACAGCCATAATAAGCTTACTACAGCCCGTTCACTCTAAACCAATACCTATCATGTCGCTCACGCATGTGGACTCAGTGTCACAGCTCAACGGCTTGCTTTCAGATGCAAACAAGTTGACGGTAAGTGACACATAATGTCTCATGGTGAGACGAACCAATTACCTACCCTAGGTTATTGACTTCCACGCAGCATGGTGAGCGTCTGGTCTGTCCCAGGTTGGTGGTTCCTAACGTGTTCTCGACCAGGTGTGGACCCTGCCATACCATTGCACCGACGTTCGAGGCACTGGCAAATGAGTATCCCAATGTGAACTTTGTCAAGTGTGACGTCGACGCTGCGAGAGACGTCGCATCCGCATACAAAGTCTCCGCGATGTACGGCCTACTTCCCTTATGACTTATGTGCTGCAATCTGATTTGCGACGCGTGGCGCTCAGGCCAACGTTTATCTTCCTCCAGGGTTCCAAACAGATTCACATGATTCGCGGGGCTGACAGAACGTACGTGTTGAATCCTCATCTCAGTCCAGCTACTGGAAGTTTGGTCTAGGGGATTGCAGAATGCCGTGAAACGATTCGCGACGTCGGGAACTGCTGCCTTTTCTGGGGAAGGACGCACCCTTGGGGGAGCCCCACCACCACCACCCACACGCGACCTGGTGTCTACCGCATCGTCAATTTGGTCGAACATGGATCCACCTGTCAAAGTCCTCGTTGGCCTGTTTGCCGTATATGTATTCTTGTGGTTGATGTAGCGGAGCTTACGCGTACTCCCTTCTGTGACATTGAAACTTGTATACACCATATGGCGAAGCTTGCAGCAGGCATGTCCGAATCGCTCTGTTTAGCGCATACTGCTACAATTGTTAAAGTACATTCTGCAAGAAGAACGCTGCAATACATTTCATTATTATCAAAAAAGCATTGTTAGTGAAAACCTGCAATTATGGACTCAGTGCCATAGCAAGGCATATCAGGCTACACCGACTTACTTCCCCAACCCATTGCCTGGAATGCCTGACGAGCCGCTTCTTCTTTTGCCATTTTCTGATTTCTGCCTGCCCCATTTCCCCTGAGTTGATTGTTGACTACAAGTGATATAAGTGGTGGTTAAACGAGGCGAGAAGGGGCACACCGTAGCACTTGACTGCCCAGCGAGGCTGGTGGGCGGGGCCTTCAGACTCGGCCTCCCAGTTCACGATAAGACCGCGCTGTGTGCATGTTTGGTTAAACAAAGCCAATGTATTGACCTGTGGCGCCCCTGAAGTTTGCATTGGCGAAGGTGTAGGGGCTGGGGCTGGCATGGGTGGAGGAGCAGCAGCGGGCGGCGGCGGCGGCGCGGTGTAAGGGGGCGGAGGGGCGGCAGTAGGATTAGTCCCTGGCGCGGCGAGTGGTTCTGATTCTGGGCTGACGAGACGACTGATCCAGGCGACGAGGGGATGAAGTCCCTTCTGTACATACACTGCTCCGACATAGGAGCAAAAGAGGAGCCGCTCTTCCTAGTGGAAGTCAACGACTTTACGAGAAACCAAGGGACTTATCTTACGATTGGATCGTCGAGTCTGGATTGATCCTCGAGCCCTCTCACTCTAGACTTTAGATTGTAGCAGGTGAGCCACCGTTTGATATGGTCATCGTCCAATAATTCCTTGTGCCTTTCCTGTGTTAAAGTAATGAAGATGTGGACCGTGTAGCGTAACGCTTGGATCTGTGACATACGGAAAGGTCTGCAGCAGAAATAAAGGGTGTTCGCTGAAACAAGATATACATGATAGTCATGCTGAGCACGGTATGGCCAAGTTCAGCGAGGCGTTCTGCGCCGCCATGTTCAGTGTTGTCTGGTGGGGACGAAACGTTCCGCTGAGCTTGACGGCTGAGTACATCGAGGAGGAGATCGCCCTCGATGGACGGAAGTGCCGGAATGTTATTCATGGAGTTCCAAGTCGCGATCGAATCCGAGATGAGTCCATGTGATCACCGTCACGTGCCTTTTCCTTTCTTCTCCTCATGTCACGTCCGCTCGTACCAGAGCGCTTCATTGACGTTCCCTCACAGCGTCTGTATTATCTCAGTCTTGGATGTCTCTTACAGGTTAGTTCGTGTTCAACAGCGCCTGCGTTTGCTGACCGTCTACAGGCAGTCAAGGTATTGGACATACTTCAAAGTCTGTTTGTTTCAGGTGAACGGCATTCATATGCCTATGGCAGAAAGTGGTTTTGTCTCGATTTTGCATATGTCGCCCTTCTCTCTCAGCTTCGAATACCGCGCCTCACCTACAGCAGGGCTATCGTCGTCCTCCAAATACTTTCTCTTTGGTTTCTCGATGGCGTGTTGTTTGGTGCCATAAGTCTTCATCTGGGCTCAAATCCATCCACGTCCGGTGGATATCAAGGCATACAAAGTAGTTTCATTACTTCTTTTCCCAAAAAAACGCGCTCACTTGCCATGTAGAACATCCCGACTTGTCTGCGACTCCCGAACAGTTTCATTTCCTCAACATGCTTTCCCCCTCCGGTTTACTCTCCATTTTCTCGGATACTCCCCGCGGTGACCAGCACTTGCTCGGTCAACACACAGTCCGCATGTCGCCGATCAGCACCGCACGCCTTAACCCGGACGCACTCACCTTTTGCTTGTCGCCTCCTTCGCATTCCGTCCTCATTCCTGTCCTTGTCAACAACACAACGCCGGCAAATGTTCGTTACTCCTTTACGCCGTTGACCTACATCGAGGGCGTATCCGGCACTGGTCGCATAGAGCATATCGAACTCAACGGGAGAGACCTCAGAGCAATCGAGCAGGCAAGACTTGAGGGCCTCCAGTCCGTTCGTGCTCAGTCTACCGATGATGAGTATGAGGATGATGAAGACGAAATGCCATCGTCCTCCGATTCTCAATTACAAAAGACTCAGTCCCTAGTCCACATACGCACAACAAAACCGGGAACGATTCGACTAGAGAGAATCCTCGATAGTTCCGGGGTGGCTGCTCGACTTGCTCACCCTCTAGAAGTCACGGTTGTCCCATGCCCCACTGCGTCCTACACAGACGACTCCGTCGCTCAACCAGCAAATGCAGTTCGCTGTCAAGGAGATACCTCAGGTGTGGACCTTATGATCGATATACGCGGTGTGCCACCTCTCAGTCTCCGCTGGTCCAAGTATGCCGATGGGAAAAAGGAGAGTTTCCTGGTTGAAGGGATCGAAGATAGCAATCCAGCATCTCGTCCCCAGGCTGACTCGCGCAACGCTGCCCGGACCTCGCCAAAAACCCCTCAGATGCTTAAAGTTCCCCTCTCGTTCCCTGTGGATTCCTTAGGGAGGGTCATGTTTGTCTTGGAGAGTGTTGTTGACGGCATGGGCAATGCCGTTACGCTGGATCAAGGAGTTACCAGTGCAACCGTCCTGCGTGAAGGGTTGAACTCGAAGACAGCACGGTCATTAAATATTCTTCGACGCCCTCGCGTTTCTTTCCAGAACTGTGGCCCGGGCAACCCGATGTCCCTGCTCATTGGTTCAGATGCATCCTTGTCTCTTCAGGTCACCGATTCGGATCCACTGGATGCCCCGTGGGACGTCTACGTCAAGTTCGATCCCTCAGAGGATGCGAAAAGCGGCAGCAAATCTGTCAAGCCATGGGAGAACTCGCTCCTGACTCAGGAATTCTCCCTGAATCTAAATGCAAGTGCTGCAGGGGAATATACAATCCTTGGGGTTCGGGGAAAGGTACGGGATGGATTCTGCCAAAAGATTATCTACGCTCAAGACCTTGCAGTGGTGCGAGGGTGATGTTCTTTCCCCAGAGACATGCAAGGTTATAGAGAAACCTTTGCCAACCGCCGAAATCGAGTGGAAGCGTATCCACGAATGGTGCGTGCTCCCCCTTTCTCTCATGTTCAACTGAATTCATTTTGCACCAATTACAGTTCCGGTGATACTGGTGTTTCGGCTTCACTTATATTTCACGGGACTCCTCCATTCCAGGTCTACTATCGAACGCAACGCGATAAAGAAGACCCACGTGATCTCTTCAGAACCTTCACGAGCTCCCGGGGCGAACTCACGTTGCAACCCGAACATAGTGGACACTACTTTTATACGTTCCTACACCTGAGTGATGCGAACTATAAGAAAATGGAACTTAAGGGCCCAAGTGTCGACCAGATCGTTCACCCTCTAGCTGCTGCTGACTTTGTTCCGACGGCTGGACGCTCCAAGCGTATGGTAAACAGCTGTTCTGGCGATATGGTCGACATTGAAGTAGACCTTCGGGTAGGCCAGTTGGTCATTTTCATGGTGGTTTTTAATATACTCTCAAGGGAACGGCGCCATGGAATCTGGAATTAGAAATAGTTGGCCCTCGTGCTACCGATCGTCTGGAGATTCGTGACATCAAGTCTGCCCCCACACGTATACAGGTGCCTATTCCCTCCAAAATAGACAAGGAAGGTGGAACCTTTGAGGTAGATCTAGGTAAGTCTTCATGACCCGTGTCGAGCCTTCCTAGCCGACACTCTACAAGTGAGTGTCGAGGATGTTTATGGGTGCAAACGCCCCATCTCCGTACCTGGCGTCTCTGTTAACGTGCGCAGAGTCAAGGTATGTTATCGTTTTTTTTTGCGTAGAGGCGCGTATCGATTTACCGTCTGTTAGCCCACCGCCAAGTTCTACATCAAGAACAGTGTCAACCGAGTCACAATCCTTGAAGACGATGAGACGGAACTACCTTTACGACTTACGGGCGATGGGGTACGTCATCTCCAAAAGTATCACGAATGTGTTGATGATCACAACACAGCCATGGACTGTCAATTATCGCCGTGCTGAAGAGCCCGAGTCTGTCCAAAGCGCACATTTACGTTCTCCAAATGACCACATCCGTGTGAAAAACAAGGGATCATACGAACTTCTCGAGGTACGTGACCCTTTGGTACGAATTGCTAGTCCTGAACGATCTTCCAAGGTGTCCGATTCGCAATGTCCGGGCCTTGTCATCGTCGCCGAAAATACATATTATGTAGATTGGGTGCCTCGACCATCTGCCAGATTGAACCCGCAGATACCGTCGATGTTCGAGACGTACAATCGTTCTCACGTGCTCCCGTCCATCTGTCAAGGCCACGATGACCATGTAGACCTAGATCTGACAGGTTTGTGTAGAAACGGTCATGTTTGAGTCTGATTTTGACTATTTCCTTAGGCCGTCCACCTTTCCAGATTATGTATAATGTTGCAATGAAGGATGAATCAGGCGTCGGCACGATTGTCTTGGACCAACCGACGTTTAGCAGCATCCAACCTCGGACACGCTTCCAACTCCACACATCAAGTCCTGGGCGCAAATACTACGAAGTGAAGCAGGTTGGGGATGCAGCGTACCCACTCCACAAGCACAAGGGCGCGGTGATTCCGCGCTCTGAACGGCTGGTCTTTGAGCAAGAGATTCTTCCCAAGCCCTCTGCCAAGTTCAAGAACGGCAACCGCATGTCTTTCTGCCTCAATGATGCTCTTAGTGTCCGAGATCCAACGTCACCTGATGGAACAATCCTGTTTGAGGGCACACCTCCATTCCAGCTCCACCTTTCGATCAAGAACCTCGCCGCCAGCAAAGTACGACATGAAACCGTGGAAGTGCGCGACAGGGTTTGGAAGTTGGATGTATCATCCTATTATTTCGCGTCCATCGGTCCCTATCAAGTAACGATTGAAGGCGTACACGATTCTTCAAATTGTGAGCAGGCCGAACTTGACCCTTTGCGGCGTTCGATTTGGATAGACGTCGCCGAAACGGCTGCTATCATCCCGATGGACAAGAATGTGGATTTCTGTGTTGGCGACGTGACCCAGTTCCAATTAGAGGGCACTCCACCTTGGACGATTGGGTAGGTCGACTGCCTGCCCATGATGATCAGCATGGCTAACGAAGGCCATGATAGATATCGAATCAATGGCAAATCGTACGCGCAGGAAGCAAAAACGTCTCCGTGGTCGATCCTTCAGCAACAAAGTGGCGAGTTCACCGTCAGTTCTGTTGCTCACCAGCAAAAGATGTGCAAAGCCGCTGTTGCCAACCTTCGCCTAGACATTCATCCGCTACCATCGGCGCAGGTTGGCCATGGTAAGCGCATATACCAAGACATACACGAGGGTACGGTTGCGATTGTTGTGGCATTCGATCAAGAGTGTTGACCCTCGCTCGCAGGTGACCAAGCCGAAATTGTGTTCTCGCTGATCGGTGAACCCCCCTTTACCTTTACATATCAACGTGCAGAGCCCAGTCCCAAGAAGGGAGGCAAACCTGGCAAGGTCCTCGAGACGCACACGGTCTCAGGTGTCATGTCGCACGAATACTCTGTCTTTTCAGCACTCGAAGGTATGCTTATTTTTACCAAGACACGGAACTTCATTGACGAACACTTGACCAGGCACCTGGACAGTAACATCTATCTCAGACCGCTACTGCCGATATCCATCGTTGCAGGAGGGACTTGAAAAACCCAGACATTGAAACGTCTCGTTAGAATTTATTTGCTTCTCGCATATCTGTCCAACTGTACTTCTAATTCAATGATGATTGTGTACTACGGAACGAACTTAAGAAACTTGGACAGAGGAGATGTAGAACCACTTGGAGACTGCCATATCATCAGAACTGGCAGACCAAGCACAAGAATCAAGCTTACTAGAAGGATCAATGGGAGCGGGGGGTTGCCTCGAGTCCGGAGGGATGGGGATGACGTGTGAACCGGGGTAGCCGGGGGTGTTCTCCAACGTGACGTTACGGCTACAAGAGTTTTCAAATCTACGACCAGATCGAGAACAAGCTGGAATGGACGCACATAGACAGGTCATACGAAGGCGTCTTGGCTGGAGACTCTCCAGAAACAAGGCGGCGCCATGCTTCGTGGCACTCGTGGATGATCTCGGTTGCATACTTTTTGTTCTTGGCTTCACCCGAGAAAGCAAAGGCGTTCTCGCTCTTGTTATCGGGTATCTTGTAGATCCTGGATCCAACCGTAAAGCGGGGTGCTCCTGCAGTCTGCGGGAAAGAAATTCACCTGAACCACTCGTTGGTGGCCCTGATCAGGCCAGGAAGGTGACGCTCGATGTCCTCAACGTCGTTGAGCTTTGGAGCAAGGGGGTCCTGGGTATCGACGACGATGACCTTCCAGTCCGTCTCGCCCTCGTCGAGCAAGGCCATGATGCCAAGGACCTTGACCTGTTTGACCTGACCAGTGTAACCGACCTGCTCGCCGATTTCGCAGACGTCGAGCGGGTCATTATCACCCTTGGCCTTGGTCTCTGCATGGTACGAGGTCGGGTCCTCCCAGGTCTGTCAGAAACGAGTGATCAACGGCGACCATGGCGGGGATGGCGAACACTGACCTGGGGGAAAGCGCCGTAGTTCCAGATGTAACCATGGTGGGGGAAGCAGTTGCGGACGAAACGCAAGCGACCTTTTTTGGTGTCTTGCTTGATGGGGTTCAAGGGCTCCTCCTTGGAGATCTCCAGTTTGGCGTTGGTCCAGCGAGGAATCTCGACGATCATGTTGAGGATGCCATTTTTCTCGTCTGCGAAGAGAGGAATGTCGTGCCAGGAAGAAACGGCCTGACCGCCGCGCTCGATGAAGACTCGATGATCTGATAACGGGTTAGTAGCGCCAGGTCTCGCGACGACGAGGAACGCACCGAGGGTGTTCAGAGCACCGATGAGACGAGGGGTGTACTGTTCTGAAGACAAGTGAGCATTAAATGGAGGGAGTAGACGAGGAAAGAACGTACGTGCCATGAAGTTTCTGGTTGACAGATGGCGGAGATGTTGAGAGAGGCGAATAGCAGCGATCGAGGGTGGCCCGGTCATACCCGTCTTAACTACGAATACAAGCTTGTTTGACTACGCCTTGGAAACGAGCCGTTCAAGTCTAACCGAAGCAACAACCGCTCCACATGCCGCCGCACTTGTCCATTCCACTCGTTTCCTTTGCCTCTCACCATCGTCCGTTGGAACACTGTCTGATTCCCCGTGCTCGCCATCAAGTTTGACTTGGACACATCACCCGCCGCAGTCAATGGCTGTTGGAAAGTCGAGACCGACAGCTGCTCATAAAACGAGTCTAGAAGCGTCCGCAGGCCCTGTTGGGGGCTCTCAGCAGTGCATTATTCGGCATGCATCACGCTCACCTTGTTGATCTCCGACACCACCTGCAGTCGCTCTTGCACCATCACCCCTACCTTGTTATCACCAGCTGCAAGACTACCCTCAAACAGTAGAGCCGGGAGCACATCTCCACCCCATCGCTCAACCTGCGCCACGAACCGTTCGCAGACCTCGAAAATAGGTCGAAGGATCGCAGTGAGAGTTGGATGGGAAAGCAAGCATCCAGTCACGAGACCCTCCAGATAGGTGGTGTGGAGGTTCCGAAGTGTCGTAAAGTCGACATATGCCCGATCAGCGACCGCATCTCCGTCCTGTGAAACAATCGTCTTGCTTCCCAACCGCCCGACGCTCTCCGATCGTGCACGCCGGTTTCCGTGGAGTAACTCCCTGAACCGCCTAAACTCCACGTCAACTACATCCACCATGACATACCCAAACAGGCTGTCCAGAAACCATCCCATGTCTCTGACAACTCCCCAGCCACAACGAAGTAGTTGCTTTCGCACCTCGACGTCCTCCGTGGTGCCACCTTCTCCGAGGCCCGTCCATCTCCGCCGAGCACGCTGAGCATTCGATAAGGATGTCCAGCACGTATGGACACGTGTGTGCGTCTTCCGCAAAGATGCCAGATAGTTGAACAGTGCAGAGTAGATCTGCAAATCCGAGGAATGAAGGAAAAGATCAAGAGGCCAGGCTACGTCGTATGTGAGAACAAGTGTGGTCCCAAGAAGGAGGTCGTCAAAAGAAGTGAGTTCTCCAAGATTGCTCGTCGTTGATGAGGTGAGCACCTTGTCACCAAGAGAAGGGAGCAGAGGTCGGATAGGCCCCGAAGGCATTTGGAATTTGAGGCGCAATAGGGATGGATCATGTTGGGCTGTCGTCCCCAAGGATGCTCTGAGCAGAGCAAGGTTTAGATCTTGCTCCTTGATCATAGAAGTGCCACCAGAACGGGTAGTCAAACGAGATATCTTGAGGTGCTCAATGTCTCGAATAAGGGCAAGACTGAATTCTCCGTTGCGCAAAAGGAAGTAGTTGGCTCTACCAATATCAGCGCCGACACGATCTGGGGCTACGGTGCACTTACAGCGATACGACCGATTCCTCTACATCCTTGTGTGTGAGGACATTGAGCCACAACCATTCGCTGACGTTGGTCCGGATTTGAGAAATGATCAGATCAAATCTGTACTGGTCCTCGGGCAGCACGTTTTCCAGTAGGTTAGCATGTTGCAGAGCCTGCTCCCGCGGAATCTGGCTCTCCCATTTCTTCTTTTTTACTGTTGCAATGGCTCGCCCGACATACACGATGGAATCGCGCGATTGCTGAGATACGCACGCGGGCATCGAACCTTCGAGAAGGGTACAGTTGTCTGAGGCAAGAGGATCGACAGATGACAGGGACCCATGGATCAGGAACGCAGCCAGCTGCCCGCGCCACGTACGTTGAACTGCGACCGCCAGTGCAGACATGACTTGGGAGATGCGATGTACGCCCGTCTTTGAACGTGTAAGCAGCATGTCGATCAGTGGACCAGGCTGCCAATGGTCTTCGGATTCGAGCTGTGTCATCAAGGACTCGAGGGCGGCGAGCGGCGCGTCCCATTCTGCAAACGTGGCACGGACTGCTGCGAGTGGGACAAAGAACCGCTGTCCGACGAGCTCTGGATCGCGGCGAAGGACCTTGGCCTCGGTGTCCACGACCAGACTCTCGTAGTCGTCCTTGAGAATCTGGTTGAGTGTCGCGCACAACGCACAGACGTATCTCGAGCGCGAGCGTGCAAGCGTTTCAGAAGACTTTTTGATTTGGCGATACCTGAGGGCGATCTGGCCGAGCACATGGAGACATTGTTCCTCTCCGGGGTGTAGGAGAGGTCGAAATGCGGGGTTGAGACTGCAGTCTGAAGTGAACAGCGACGAGGAATGGCCGGCGAGGATGAGCAAGACTTCAGCAATCATCTGATGGACGCGTCGCGGTGGATGGCGACGGGATCATAACTACCACAGCCACTGTTGCTTCATGTCGACTACCATCTTGGAACGACAGCCAGGCAAGGGAATTCAACTCGCCCTCGACGACGCGTTCACAGACGGCGAGGACCAGCCCTTTGAGTTCTCCCCCGCAGCCGTACGCAGACATTTTGCCGAGCAAGAACATTGGACAGCGACGGAGACCAGCTCTGTCGACGAACCCGACACCTCGATATCAACCCTCTACTTGGATGGTAGCACCAGCGAATCCAAGTCGGACGCGGCCAGCGTTGTGTCGCCGGCCGACCCAGAGCCACCACACGATCTCGTTGAACTGTCGGAGCAGGGAGACCAGTATTCCAGGACCGAGGATCTCGCTCACCCCACGATACACATTGACGTCTCCAAACCCCCGTCTAGCCGCGTTGTCGTCGTCGTAACACAGGCCGAGAACTCGGATGAAACACAATGTCACCCAGCCCCTAGTCCTAACCCGTCTGTACTGGACTTGCCCACAATGACCGCTTCGTCTTCGCTTCCAAATGCTCAGTCGGCTGCCCCACAGCAAAGCCATAAATCGACGCGTTCGGCCGGACCAACCGTGTTTCAAAAGGTGGTAAGCAAAACCCGACCACATTTCCTCCCCCCAAAGAGTCGAAAGGAAGACCTTAAACATCTCGCTGATTGGGAGACCATGATGAGGCAGAGTCGGGCAGCAGGTAAACCTAGTCCGACTCGCCGTTGTCCCTTTCCACTCAATGTGAAGATTGTAGATGAGAAACGGCGAAAAGCATTACAAGAGCGCAAGCTGGCTCGCGAACTCCGAGTCGAACAATCCATTCACATATGGGAGAGTGAAATAGCCCCTGATTGGCGGGTCGTACATCGAGATCCGGCTCTTCGCAAATTATGGTGGAGTGGGATTCCGACAAAGTTACGTGCATTGATGTGGGAGCGTGCCGCAGGGAATGCGCTGACGCTAAACAAAGGCACGTCACCCATCCGAGATTCATCACTCTGATACGACTCGTGAACTTCTTTAGATAGCTACCGAACCTGTCTCTCGCGCGCAAAACGAGCCCTGTCGTCTAGTGTCTTTCCTCGTGAGACCCTTCAAAAGATTGAAGAGGACATTCTTGTCACACTCCCTGCCCTCCATATTTTTCATCCAGAGACTGGCCCCCTTTACCAAGACCTGAAGGACTTGCTTTGTGCATGGGTCGTCTCGCGGGCGGACGAAGGCCTGGGATATGTATCTGGGACATCAAGGATAGCTGCAATGATCCTTGTTAACATGCCTGCACCACAGGGCTTCATAGTGATGAGAAATTTGCTGGAAAGACATTGTATGAGATCGTTTTATGGGGACGCAAGCGCAAAAGACGACGTGAGTCGTATAAACGGAAAGTGACACAGACTGACTGAACCCCAGCACCCAGGTTGAGGCTTATTATCGGTGAGAACACTGTTGCGATGATCTGCCTGAGATTCAGCTTCGAAATAGGATCTTTGACACTCTGCTGGCGGACAGTATGCCGAAAAGTAAGTGAATGGCCATGTATATACGCGGCCGCAATTGATGTCTCGCCTAGTATACTTCAACTTCAAGCAACACCAAATATCACCAGCTGCATATCTCCCGAGCTGGCTAATACCATTATTTCTGGATCACTTGCCTTTCGAAGCGTGCGCCAGACTATGGGATGTCATCATGCTCGAGGGCGACTCGTTTCTGTTTCGCGTGGCACTCGCCGTTCTTGCCGTTTTAGAACCACGACTCTTTTTCCCGGAGCGACAAGAGCTGCTTGAACTTCTGAAGTGAGTCATGACGCACGCCCGACTTTGCATGTACCAACTCAGATGGACACCCAGTGGTGAGAATAAAGCGGCTATCGAAGTAGCTCGACGTGACGGCCTCGCTCTTGATGGCGCAAAGTACGAGATATATGGGGTTGATGAGGAGGCAGTCTGGGATCGGATTGAAAGTATGGACGAATGGTGGAAGGAAACAACATGGAGAAGATTGACACAGCGTGAACTACCGGACCTATAGCTATGGACTAATGGGATTTTCAGTGTTGAACATACTAACCATCGCAATTGTCACCCTACACTATCTTCATCGTCTTCGGAGGCGACTTTATAGAATGCATACATTCTTCTTCGGTTTATGTCTCTAGTATCCTCAGCGCTCGCAACGGCGAACAACTGCTGCAAAATGGCTTCTCGTAGAGTCCCTTGGGGCACTGGACCATCTACGTCTACACAAGCATTCGAGAGAATTGTGGGAAACTCAAGAGCCGAGACGCGTGTCCGTTTGAAAGGATTGGACGTTCGCGGTCGCAATCCAGCCAGTAATGGTCTGAACAATGATTCTTCAAGATGCGTGTAGGTCGTCTTCGTCTGAGTGTGAGCAGCAAGGGACATAAAAGGAGACAATAGCGTAAGGATGGGGACGGGAGCAGGTGACTCGGAAGCGGACATGGCCTTTTCTAGCTCCTCGAGGTATATTTCCGCTAGGTGGAGGGAGAGACCAGCTGGCACGCGTGTATCTGCGGGACTGGCGCGACGATCAACACATCGGAGAGAGGGGTTGAGAGCAACGATTTACCAGAGTGGGCCACCCGTGTTTGCAAGTATGGAGGTATACTCTCGAAGAGCGGCGGGGTCCCACTTGGCTCGTATGAAGAGCCTAAAAGAGGCATTGAGAAAACGGCGGACCAGCATGTAATACTTGTCCATTCTGGGAGAGTGTTGAGGAAGAGCAATAGACTTGAACGCGTCGGTCATACCGTAAACGGTCTATCCCGTTCCATTCTCTAACAGTGGTAATCCAGAATCCCTTGAGGAAACTAAGTGAGGACGAGATACTGGTAATCGTCAGAAGAAGCTCTGCCAATTCCTGAGCGAGATCTTGTTGCACACGAGGCTTGTCGGACATCCAAAAACCTGTCCGCAAACGTAAGGGAAGTGGCGAGCGCAAGACACCAGAACTTGCAGTAGAACAGTCCTTTCCACAACTTGGCGATCTCAGCTTCTGGGAGTGCTTCGTTTTCAGGATTAGAGAGAAATGAGGCAAGGTGTTTGACCGCATTGTCCCTTGTTTTCTTGTCTGTGAATGTCCGATGAGCACAGACAAAGAGCAGGTGACAAAGAGATACCAGACGATGCGAGATATTTGCCCAATGGTGGTGAGGAAGGCATGGTCAAAAGTCACGACCGGATCGGAAGGCGGAAGAATAGAAGCGTTGGATTTAGAGTCTAGCCTATGTACGTACACTCGCTGTTCCCTACAACCAGATTTCATTTCTTACAGTCCATATAGCGTGCTTCCCTGGACCACCCAAATTGCATTTGTGCTTTCAACGCCTCCAAGAGACTGGGCTCAGAAGGCGCCGGAGACCATCCGCCAAGGTCATGAAGAATGCAAGCGATGTCTCCTGAAAGAAACGGAAACGTCTTTTCATTCAGACCAGAGGCATGGATCCGTAGGCATGGATCCGTAGTCCGCTCCTCAAGATCGTGGACGATGAGATCAGAGTCTAGCAGGTCAAGATCTGCACGGATTACAATATAAGGAGGGCCATCGTAATCAGAAGCGATGTTCTTGTGACTGCGGCTAATGGCGTCCAGAGGAACGTATTGAGCGCTGTCGCGGGCCTTGTCCGAAATGAAAATATGTGACATTCTACTTGTGCCTCTGTGAAGGATATTTGAAGTATATCGGAATAACCTTGTCGATTACAGGTTGATCGCAACAGCACTGGATGGCGCTCGTCCGTACCCAGAAGGATTTTGTCCATTCTTCGATACTGTGCGTAGTTAGTGCCGGGTCAATGTAAGGCTATGTTGGTGGCGCACGGTACATCATTCAGACTCGCATCTTCTTGGGTGATGTTAGCTCCCATCTGAACCCAATGGGAGAAATTGACATATGCATCCTGGAATGCATCCCGAGCATTGGGTGCATCGTCCCAGATGTAAGCTCCAAAAACAAGCTCAAGGAATGCAGTGACAGGGACCGCTCGACTGTACAGAAGCTCATCGGACCCATACTTGATCACATTGCCTTCACGAACACAAAAATCTCTTGCAAGGAGCCAAAGGACGCGGCTGGCTAGTTCTTCAGAGTCTCCAATATTGATTAGGCCTTCATTAACCATAGACAGGAGAGTGGCCAGGGCGTAAGGAACATTTTCATCATCTTTGTGTAACCACTCAGCAGCAACGGCTGATAGAATAGGTTCAGACGGATATGTTGTATAGCTCCAGATTCGGTCCTCTGTCGTCTCGATACAGACGCGGAGCTGATTAGTGACCAAAGTATCGTTTTCACGAACAGCACGATGGTGGCCAAACGTTATGCCAAGGCCAAGCCGTTGACCAAGTACTGCAAAAACCTGATCGTTGCGTCGTGGATTGAATGTTCTCGAAGCGCGCAATTTCTCGCCGGCAAGCTCCAAGATATACTCAATAGATCTGTGTCTGAGTGACCACCATCTGCGTGAGTCAGTAAAGAAAGAAGCACAGTCAGAATTACTACACACAATGGACGCCCATATTGAATGAGGTGACTGCCCCATGCCACGTGCTCTAGGTCAACGTCCGCGAGTGCTGGTGAGTGTTGATCCCATCCAAGCTGGGTAAACGGGGGAAAAAGTAGATCTCCCCCGGGATCAGTCGCTGGTCAGTGGCTGAGTAAAATAGCAGTAGAACGAATGTATTGTCACGCACACAGACCAAGAGGAATTGGGTAACGTGCAATCTTCGGTGCGGTCGAAGTCAACACTACCCAAACTGCACCCTCAAAAGTCGACCATTCTCTGATGGTCTGGAATAATACCATTGCCCGGATGTATCGTTTACCCGGCCGACCCTCATACAGTTCATGGGCCTCGTCAAGAGCGATTACCACCTTCGGCGAGTTCTTGAAGTCTCTCAGGCGTAAGCTATTCATCATCTTCTTGAAGTATTTTAGCATGACCTCGGACCATGAAGTCGAGCGCATCTCCCGTTCGATCTGTACTCACATGAGCATGACAAACAATGTAAGTCACTACTGTTCTTACATTGGCAAATTCTTTCTGAACTAGCTTGAAGAATGAGGTGCGTGCTTCGTTGTTAATATCAGAAAGCACCAGATGGGATCCTCGCTTCAAGAAAGTGGCAAGGCATTTGAAAATCGTCACAAAAAATATCCGACACCTGGTACAGTATTCCTCTTCGGTGGGGCAGTGTTCCGAGAGAATTTCTGCGGGTATCGGATCGCGAGGAGGATATGCACTCAAGTCATTGTGGGGTTGAATGTTCATATATAAAACGCAGATGTCCCTCTTGCCAAGCTGCATGGAAAACGTTATCAACAGTATCATGAGACACAACAACGAAAACTCACTTCGAGTAGTAAACGTGTCTTTCCCATGCCTGAACTCTGGGTTATCGAGCAGAACTTGGCGTAATATCTGTCCTTTCCAGAATGAAACATGCGTTCGTTTTTCTGGAGATACTCAAGGAATGCATCCACCGCAGTTCCCTTATACTCATGAGTCATCGCCGCCTGAAGCGCATCAAGATTGTTATTTCCTGCGTATGTTGTGTGAGCACAGGCCAAAGATGTCTAGAAAGCTCACTTCGAGGAACCATGCATCTCTCATCTTATTCTCCGCGTCGGGATTCTCGCGGAGGAAATGGGGATCGGGCAAGCGGAGGCTTGCACTCATTTTGGGATCGCCTTGGGCCACCATACTGAACACAGTAGCAAGGTCTATTCGTGATGGATTAACAGGTAATGGTGTCCCAATTACATCGTCGAGTATGTCGAGCACTTTCTGGTCCATTTCGATATGTTGAGTGGTCGTGTAGTGGTCATACTCTGTCTCATCAGAAAGAGACGGAGCGTCAACAACCGTTCCAGGTTCTCGGATACTATTGTCCATTGAGGAGTCCGTGCAGGGAGACAAAAAGAAGAGAACGGACCTGTTTCTCGAGCTCATAGTGTTGGTTTGTGAAATAGGGGGATGTTGACTCTTGATGAAAGGACCCATCACCTGCCACGGTCAGTTCAAATCATTGTCCCCAACAACGCCCAGCGACTGATATTTGACAGCCCTCGACGTGTCCATTGGCAAACCCGCTGAGGGTGTTCAAGTCGTTCTGCAGCGTTATCGCGAAAGCGGCGTGTTCGACCTTGTCTCGCAGCAGTTGGTGCCATTCTCTACTAGACGCTGATCTCTTCATCGCTTTCCAGTGCAACCGACGCCGACGGTCGCTGCATGGCGCTCCTCCCTCCCGAGTTCCAGATCGCCACTGGTATCTACAAGATCGTGTTCAAGCCGCAAGAGTATTTCGAAAAGACGGGTAGAAAGTGTTTTTATCCCTGGATAGAGGTGATCAACCTCCCTTAAGCTTCCCTTGACTGACCCTGACTCCGTAGATCCCCTTTCGAGTCGAAAATCCAGCCGAGCACTACCACATTCCTCTGCTCATCAGCCCGTATTCATACACCACTTATAGAGGCAGTTGATTCGCGGTGCAGCACAAGTTATAGGTCACACATTGTCCTCTTGTACTACCCAACGTCCGACTGTGTCAGATAGCACGCACAAGGCTATTGTGCGAGTACCCGCGCGTATTGCACCCCTTTGATGTGCACTCCCCGCATGGAAGCCTTGACGTTCTGCATGAACAAGTCGCGGTTTTTCCGCAGCTCTTCCGCAGCCTCTGTAGCCTCGTTAACAAACAGTGGCAGAAACGGACCGTGTCCACTCACCCTTGTTCAATGGATCGTCCGCGTTCGGTTCCAGGAACAGATACTGTAGTCCAACCATGACCGAGTTCAAATTTAGTACTGGCTTCCAGTCTTCTCGAAGAATATTAAGGCAAACATTGCCCTCTAAGTCTACGTTGGGATGATATATCTTGGTTACCGTGAACATCTTGCATGCTCAAGATGATGAAAAACACGTACGGTTTGCGTGCATTTGACCTTTGGTGGCTCATGGGGATAGTTGTTGTTGATTGTAAACGAGAAAACGAACGCCCCGCCGCAATACATTCCTGCATGGACCATTCAGTGAACGCCGGGACTAGCTGACATCACATGTCCTACCTTCATCGGGGCTGATGGTAAGCGTAAAGTTGAGGAGGTCGGCTGGGTCAGGAAAATGTGTCTTCATGGTCGACGGCAGATCAAGCTCAGTCAAGTCTTGGTGTTTCGATAGTCACAAGGCATCCAGAACGACCATTAGGAGTAGCACAGACCTTTCTGTACACGTATCTGTGCGGCACTGGTCTTTGGCTTTCTCTTCGCCGCCGCATCCTCGTTCTTCTTCATGCTTAGGATCTGGGCAACGAATCAGCCACCTAGTCGGTCAATTGCAGCGACGCAGACCTTCAACATCGTGAGCTCGTCGCTGTGTGGTGGTAGGGTGAGGTGGAAATGAGGCGGCACGTGCCGAGAGGAGGATGACGCATGGCGGTGCCCCCGCTGACCCTCAACCAATGTCCAGTCTATCCGAGACCCTTCCAGTCGTCGACCTCGACCTCTTTCTCGCTGAACACGACAGCTCAGAACGGGTTCAGCAGGAATGCGTAAAGGTACGTGCTGGCTGGCTTTGTGCACAAACCGTCAGGGACACATTCCTTGTTAGGCTGCCAACGCGCTCATAACGTACGGGGCTCTTCTCGTCCACGACTCTCGCGTCTCAGAAGAGGACAACGACGACTTTCTCGATCTCATAGAGGACTACTTTGCACAACCACTCGAGGAACTCAGAAGGGACGAGCGACCCGAACTTGCTTATCAGGTCGGGGTTACGCTCGAGAACACTGAGAAACCAGTGTGTGCCGTTCACCAGCCCTGCCTCGACGTCATCGCCCGTCTTGATCCTGCAGAAAGGCCCTTGGATATCTCTGGTCACCACCCAGATCCCAAATGCCGTTTCTTTTGGAAGATGGGCACTCCGCCCCCTTATGAGACGCAATACCCCACGTTCAATACACCTAATGTTATACCTCAAGCCCTTGTATTCAGGGAAAACTGGCAGTCCATCATGGAGAAATGGGGCATGCACATGAAGAATGTGTATGGCGCTCTCTTGTCATTCCCACTGCCGCTTACGTGTGCCTAGTGTTGAGAACGTTGCAGAGATGACTGCCATTGGCCTCGGACTCCCACGAGGCACGTTCAGGGACGCAGGGAAATACGGGTGTGCATCACCCTTTCTCTGCAAGCATCTTGCCCTGATCGTATTTACACAGACCTCACTTACTTGCCCCCACTGCGTCTGATCTCGTTAAATATGGAAAGAAGGACACTATTTTAGCTGGCTTTCACACCGATCTCAATTGTCTCACCATTCATGGTCGCTCGCGATTCCCTGGTCTTCATATTTGGGCGCGGAATACTGGAAAGCGTATTCCCGTGAAATTTCCTCCGACTGGACGCTATCTTCTCGTGCAAGCAGGAAAGCAGATCGAACATCTCACCGGAGGACTTATCAAGGCTGGCTACCATGAGGTGGTCGTGAACCAGGGCACTGTTGAAGTAAGTCGTATGAGAGAACTGGTTCCTCGTCTGATAGCTTTGTAGACCGTCTCAAAACGCAAGCTTAGCTGCCCAGATCGGCCTCTTATCAGGATCTCATCGACCTTCTTTTGGCACCTTTCGTCTGATCATGACCTCGCTCCTCTACTGACATTAGCAGAGCGTGCTAAAGCGCTCGAGGCGGTGTCTGATGCAGAAATCGCGAGTTCGTATCCTCCTATGAAAGTGGGACAACAAGTCCAAGAGTAAGCCTTTTACGCCCTACTTCAAACTTTACGTGTCTGAAACAGGATTCCAGTGCACTCAAGCACATAGCTCTAATGGCCTGATCACGATTCTATAGAATGTGTCACTTGTATTTCTATCCTGGATTGCTGAAGTTGAATTCAATTACTATGAATGTACGGTGGGTGCAGTCAACGGGGAATAGCAGCCCCAAAGACGCGCAAGACACTCTGAAGCTTGACCACCATCTCGTCCCATTCCGCGAGAGGATCCGAGAGCGCGGTGATAGCACCACCAGCACCCATAACCCACTCTTCCACTTGAACGTCGGTGGTTGAGACCGGCTCTGTAGTCGTTGGAGAGGATGGCACAGATGTTGAGCTGAACCGATCGTCGTATTTAAAGCAACTCCGGATGGTAACCGACCAGTCCCCACCGCCTCCTACGCACCAGTAACCAAAGACACCCGAATAGATACCCCGTTCGTTGTCTTCGAGGGTTTGCAGAATCTCAACGCTGCGCTTCTTGGGTGCTCCAGTCATACTGCCTGTTGAATACATTCAGATGATGGGAATGACTTCGGTAACGTAACCCTACCAGGTGGGAGGCTACGCCTCAACAGCTCCCAACCAAGAGTGCCATTGGTGTCCTGGCTATCCAATCGGTCCGGAGACCTCCCTTGAATGACGCTGACGAGTTGCCAAACGGTCTTGTACTCCTCCACCTCACAAAATCGGGTCACTTCAACGTCTTCCCCGATGACGTTGTGGAGATCGTGGCGTATGAGATCGACGATCATTAGGTTTTCCGCGACTTCTTTCACGCTACCTCGAAGCAATTGTTCCGCGACAGCACGCGTGATGCCGGGCCCTTTTCGAACGGTGCCCTTGATAGGACATAATTGATACGTTGATCTGGGTGGGCGAGAAAAAGAGAGAAAACGTTCTGGAGAGGAAGCCAATAATGTCGTAGGATGTAATCGGAGATATGCAGAATGAGGGGCGGGATTTAATTCGCGCAGATGTTTGTAGCGTTCCCATGACGAAGAGTGTCGGGAAGGCTTGAGAGTGGGGGGGTTGTGTAAAATAACCCTTGTATTAGCCGTGAGGCATAGTTCGTAAGAGTCCCCTGCATATAAATATTCTTTTGCACTATTGATCCGAGAGATGTACAGCTCCTTGTCCGGTAAAATTACGGTTGCTGAACCAGGTCGCACCTTCGTTGAGGAAGGGATACTATTATGCGACCGAGTAGGATGGTGAGGGATAATAAATTTGAGTCTTGCTGTCGTTTCGCTGAGCCATTGTCCGTCATCGTCTATAATAGATTGAATATAAATTATGTCCGTTTTGTTGTCGAGAACGATGCTGCGTTCCACGAATACCAAGTTCACGTCTGGATGACGCTTTTCAGTGAGAGCTGCCGTTGAGGGCACGCAGAGCGTTGTAACACCAAGCTCATAGGATAAACAACCAATTAAACCTCCCCAAAATGGCGAGTCAGGAGAGCCATTACGGGCTCTGCGCTCGCTCATGAACGAAGATAACCACGGCCAAACATCGTGGGGTCCTAGATGGATATGGGAATATGAGTGTCCCGTGTAGATAGTGAGGAGGCCATCGCTGATAGAATATGTAATACGCGGAGATGATGGGTGGAGGCAGCCAATGATAGTAAATCTCCCCGGTTGTGCAAGGGATTCAAGCATCACAAATGGAAATGGCTCGTCCTTCGCGCCGAAAAGCTCGCAGATGGCAAGGGTGTTCACCCCTGGAAGATGCAGAGTAGACGTAAGAACCGAGGTGGCAGATGGTAAATGGGTAAAAGGAAGCGATGGACACGGATTTGGCCAGGGTGTACCAAACCTCGCGGCAGACTTGGCGTCCCATGGAGTAACATGACGGCCTCGGGTTGCATTCCAGGAACGAGCCAGACGCCAAAAGTTGGACATCACTTCGATACCTCCACCTCGGGTGAGAACGGACTCGGGATGATATTGGACGGCCCAGAAGGGGTGCTTGGTATGTTTAAGAGCCATGACTGTCTTTTCAATTTCCGGATCGTCAGAGGCCCACGCGAGCACTTCGAGGTCTTCCTGCCCACTGAGCTCGGCGTGAAGAGAATGGTAACGAACGGCTGCCACAGTTTCGACGGCTTTGAATATGTCTGTGCCTGTGTGTTCTATGATAGAGACCTGACCATGCTTTACGATGGGTAGCCTCTTGATTACCGCACCGCACTCGGTGGCGAGGCTTTGTAGTCCAAGACATACGCCAAAGATGGGGAGCATGTGGTGTTCATCAAGCTTCCACAGATGTTTGATGACACCAACGTCTGCAGTCACGTCTGGAGATCCGGGACCAGGGCCAACGATAATAGCAGAAAAATAAGAAAGGAATGGCAGAAGTTGTGGCAGGGCTAGCTCATCGTTCCTGACGATGTATATTTGACTGCATGGTGCTGCCTTGCGACAGAGGGATGCGAGACTGGATAATGATGTTGAGCCAGACGGCGTCGAGACTCAGTATGAGACGTACTTGAACGTGAACGAATCGTACGAGTCCACGAGAAGAATCCGCTCTGACATGGTCGGTGTCGGTTGGCAAGGCTCGCATCAATTGAAGCGATGTGCAAGCAACGGCTAACTGGTGCATCGCATCCATCATGAGCCAACAGCTCTTCGACGAGGTACTCAGATTCTGTCCAATCCAACTGGTATGATCGCTCATCGGTTGCAGTTCAAACCAATCTGTGTGTCCTTGCTCGAGAAATCTCAACTCGCTCCGCAGAATATTCCCGCTGTGTTGGAGCTACTCTCCGCTCTCAAGGACGCTCTCAGACGGCGCTCCGAATCAGTGCTCTCTGTCAACCTCGCATCCTATGTATTCTTCCCTCTATCCACGATCTTGCGTCGTAATGCGTCGAGCGACATTCCAGACCAAGTGATGGAAATGCTTCTCAGTGTACTTGCCATCTTGTGTGATTCGTGGTGGTGGACCGGCGACATCAAGGTCTGGGCCCACATCTTTATGTTGTGCAGCTCTATCGTGGGGAGTCTTGAGGGCAAGGGAAAAACCAAGGATCGAAGCGATGAAACCAAGGAAGCTGCTGCGCGATGTCTATCTGCCCTTCTTCGTGAACGAGCAGACTCAGAGGTGCCACCTAGGTCTCAAACTTGTTCCGCTCAACAACGTCTCGCTCAGTTCCAATCCCATGCGCATTCTACTCGATTCTTGCCGGTAATTGGACAGACTGTCGACTCGCTTCTGTCAACGGCCAAGTCACCTCACCGTTCCTTGCAACTTCTCTCCCTGCAATTATTGCTCACCATCCTCAGCGTTTATGCCCCATCTGCTTTCGCCCCCTCTGTGTTGCCGGGTGTTGTCAGTACGATGACTCGAATTGCTCTTGCCTGCCGAGTGAACAAAAGCTGGGCTAACGGGGAGGTTGTCGCAGGGGCTTTAGCCATTATACAAAAGGTAGTGGTGATCTCCATCGGAGACGCGGTCTGCATTGCAGACGGCGCGATCCGTAGCGTCGTCAATTTGGAGGACTTTGCACATCTTAACGATGCATCACAAGCAGCATCACATCCAAAGTCCCCAGTGCCTTACCTGGTTACCCGTACCTCTTCCTGGCTGAGGGCGTCTGCCTCTCAACTTCATATCGCATTGAATACACTCACTCCATTAGTTAATCACCCTGTGTCGTCTGCACTGATCGCGTTGGCGAAGATGTCGAAAGAAATTTTGGCGGAAACTGCATTGACCATCCCACAGTCTCAGCCCTTACTTCTCTCGTGGCTACTCTCGCTGTCCAATTCGTCACATCCCCAAGTTGCCAAGTCGGCAGAAAGTTCTATCCTTGACCTTCTCTTGTCTGTTTCGACGCGCCATTCACTTCTGCAGACCATGGCGCAGATCGCCAAGGATGGTCTTAGCTCCCTGCCTCGTTATATTGGCTCTCAGACGGATTCTAAAGTGGAACACGTTGCTGGTCAGTTGGAGGCAATCTGCCGATTATCTCAAATCGAGCCTTCTGATGGCCTTGGACTTTCATCTCTCTCTCTCGGGTTTGATATTCTCTTGGGTCCTAGTGGAGGGATCGAACGATGGGGCTGGACCTTGCTCTCAGTCTTGGAATTCAAGACGCCTGTCACAGTTTATCATGCATCTGGTACGCAGCTCTCTCTGGAAGATGATCCTGAGTCAACAGGCAGGATCACCTTTCCTGAAGTCACATTCAAAAATGTTCTTTCGAGGTCGGCTAGGGATGCTCTCGAAAGAATGCTCAGGGGCTTGGGTCGCGCAAGCGGCGATAGCTGCCTGTACGCGATAGAGTGGTTTGCTAGCACTGGATGGACTTCTGAGTCACACGCTGCTGTAACGGCGCTTTGGTGTGCTGCTCGCCTGCTGGAGGGCGTTAGTGGTACTTATCTCGACTATGAGGGTCCAGATTCCCCACATGTCGCGACGCGCAGCAAGCGACTCGAGAGGTTTTCCAGAGGACTCGCCCGAGAAATTGCAGAGTTATGGATCATTGAACCCACCGAAACCACAAATTCCCAGACTGGCTCACTGGACAACGACTCCTTCCCACAAACAGAATTCACAAAGGGATTGTCTGTAATACGTGCGACGATGGATGTCGCAGAACCTAGTCGTTTCGCACGCCCTGACTCGGATTTCCAGCCTCTGTTGCACAGGGCATTTCGCCTTCACCTCCTTGCAATTAGTGCAAGCATTTTACAAGCTAATTTCACGCCGCTTCTTGTGCACGTTCTCTATCCTATTCTCCACTCTATCGTCTCTCCAACATCTCACCTCTCGCTGACCGCGCTCGCCACTCTTTCCTTTGTCGCCAACGCGACGTCTTATGCGTCCCCCGCAAACCTGCTATTCTCACATTTTGACTATGCCCTTGACGCTGTTTCCCGTCGTCTAGGACGTCGATGGCTTGACGTTGACGCTACCAAAGTTCTCACCATCTTGGTGCGCTTAGTCGGCAGCGACGTTGTTCAAAGAGCAGGGGACGTAGTAGAAGAATGTTTTGACAGGCTGGACGAGTACCACGGATACGAGGTGCTCGTAGAAGGTCTCATAGAGGTCCTGGGTGAGGTTATCAAAGTCATCGAGAATGACGAAGTCCACGTCGCAGATCAACCCAAGGACGACTCTATCGCGCCGCCGAAAGTACAGAAACTTGACTCGCTACTAGATTGGGTTTCCCACCGCAACGATCCCCCGCAGGAATATGATGACACTGACTATGGCCCCGCGCCTCGTCAAGCTTGGGGTGACCTTGACAAAGGAGCGGATAAAGGGGTAGAGAATGAGACCAAACAAGAAGATAACCCTGGTGAGGAAGAGCCACTCACATCCACGCAAGCTTTGGCGAAGCAAATGGTTTCGCGATGCATCTACTTCCTCACCCATGGTTCACCCGTCATTCGCGCTCGGATACTGCTGCTCCTGAAATCCGCTACACCGGTGCTGTCCGCATCTACACTCCTTCCCACTGTCCATCAGGCATGGCCGTACATTCTCAACCGGCTCGGTGACACGGAGGTTTTCGTTGTCAGTGCTGCGGCAGCTCTGGTTGAGTCACTAGTTAGTCATGTGGGGAATTTCATGGATCGGCGAATCTGGGATGACATTTGGCCCCGCTTTATGTCCATCTTGAAGAAGCTCGAAACCGCGGACGGACAAAACGCCCTCGCACGCCGGGGTCATGGTGCAGTTGGAACGGATTCCGCGTACACACATTCGCACCGATTGTACCGATCAATTTTGAAGACGATGACTGCGGCGGTGACCGGCGTTCACATGCGAGATGCATCTGGGTGGGAGGTCATTCTTGCCTTTCGGCGCTTTCTGCACCGCGAGACACATGAAGAACTCCAAGCATGTGCCAGGGGATTGTACGTTGCGCTTCGGAAGGGCAATGAAGACGCCGTATGGCTAGCGCTCATGGCCACGTCAGGGCGTCTGTCAGCTGATGTTGCCTTCATGAGAGAGGCGGGGTGGGATATTGACACTAATGCCGCTGTCATCTTGAGCGTGTAATACAATTGGATATGCTATGCGAGTGGTGCGACGTGAAATGATGGAAATTCGGCACTCTGGTCAATACAGTAAATGGCGCCTTGGAAATCTGATGTAACGATATGGACGGCACAGCTGGAGTACAGAAAGGGGTGAGACCAAAGAATTGAGTTTAGCTGGTCCCAGATCCAATGATCTTAGTGTGGTTTCCAAAGTGTCAATTTCCACAAAAAGCTGTTTACAGCAATTTGGCAACTGGATGCTTCAAAAGGAGTCTCTGAGGCTTTGACCCTTCTAAATCTTACAGTTCCATGATCTTAGTGGACTTTGAAAGTCGAGCACCTTTCAAATCAAGCTCTGTTCATGGAGGTGTCAAAAATCATTCTTATCTTTGTAAATTGTGTTCATTGTCCTCCTAATTCCTAAATGCTATTCACACATAATAGGTCACTGCTGTTTTCCCTCCTGCACTCATTGACTCAGTGTTGACCTTCTCATCAATATATACCTGCTGATGTGAGTGCTTTGTAGTTTCTGTGAGTAGTGCTGAAATACAAGCTGTCTTCCCCAGTTATCTTGTAAGCTATGTGGTTAGCTTGGTATATTTGGGACTAATCCCCAGTAGCATGGAATCTGGTTCATCTATAAGAGGTTGAAAGCAAAGGAACATGAGGAGGAATCCCAAAGTGAGCCCAATACCACATGTTTCAATGTTTGTCTGACAATCCCTGGTCCCACCTTTGGTGCCTTGTTCTCCTACTGTAAGTCCCTACCATATTGTTGACTGTCCTGATGGTAATTCTCACATGGGTAGATCATTGATTTGTCATCAGTCATGGCTATGGACCCTACATAACAGAGGAGTCCTGGACTAATGAGGGTGACATTGAGCATTTCCTGCACAATGCTTATGACTTCCACAACATCAAGCTTATCTGGTATCTGTTCCAGAACCAGTCCTCCTATTTTGTCTTTGAGGCTTCACCAGGCACCACAAATAGGAAGAAGTACTATTTTGTGGAGTTCCCAGAGTGTTTGGTTTACAGTTTTGAGCAAGAAACACTGCAGGAAGCCAAGAATAGCATTGATGGGGATCATGGTGAGCCTACTGGATTTAGAGGTCTCAGGATGATTCCACAGATCCCTTACCCTATGATTGAAGAGGATCTGCCAGGGAGAGGATGAGGATATTAACACATTAAAATGCCTAAATGCATACTGGTATGGTGACTCTAAGATTCTATCCTTGTTTGCACATTTGCTTTCAGTCTTGAGACCTAAAACCAATCATGTACTTGTGCATGATATATGTAGCAGAGTACTATGACTCTTCTGTTATCACTCATACTACACTGTATGTTCTCAAAGATAGGTCACTCAGCAAGATTGGTTGACCAATCCACCTCTTGGAATGGTGTATTGCACACCTTATACCATACCAATGTTTCTGTATCATTGTTTGATGAAGGTCTGGTATGTATACCCTGCCAGTATCACCTCTGCAGTGCAAATTATCTTCATTCCATAACTGTACTCAGCATTTTGAAATTGTGGTAAAACGAATGGAGATTCATCAACTTGTCTCCCGGCGCTTTCTGCACACCGGCAAGAAGCTGTATTTTGACGCCAGGGAAGGCTACACGCGACTAGCGCTAAGGGCCAAATCAGGCGCCTATCAAGCCACGGTACTTTTACAGGATGTCAGAAGGAATATTGATACAACGCGGATCTCCATTTGAGAGAGTAATGCTATTCGAAACCGAGGGAACGGAAACTCAGCCAGGCCTCATGGCCTCATGGCGCAGGCGGAGGAACATGACGCCGGATTTCTACCCCCGCTTCCTGGAAGAGTCTGGCTGATGCCTCATCCCTGCAAACTTATTCGGCGGTAATGACAGAGCTGTGTGGGACAGACACGTACACTTTGTAACTCAGGTTATAGACGACCATTTTCACACCACACTGTATTATTTTGATGGTGCACCTGAGACAAGGGCATCTGAAAACGGCGTTCAGATGGATGAAGAGCGATAACGATACACCTACGTATTGCAGTATAATATTGCGTTTATCCCTAGCCGATCACGACCGGCCTCTAGAAGGGCGTTTTCTTCTGCGTGTAGGCATAGGCACTCAACATCGTAGGCGTTCGAATTTTGGTTGCATGGTGCACAACCACCTGACGTTTCGGTTAATTGAAATCAGAAAAAATTAATGGGCAGTCCTTGCCATCATTACAATTCATCACGCCGCGGGGGGTACCGTTATATCTAGAACGGGTGAGGTCGGATGACATACCAGGAGAATAACATACCCAGTGGCAACAACCCGATTATCCCGGACCAAGATAGCACCTACACGGCGTTTCATGCAGTTCGAGCGCCGAGATGCCAGCTCAGCGAGCGTCTATCGATGCAATAGTCAATCCCGGGTAGTTGGCGAGGCATGTTGAGGACGTGTCACATGCCATAAAGTACGTGTCCCACTTGGGACGCAGTCGTTCGATATTTGTCATATCGAGGGCATCTAGGTGACGATAAAGTTCAGATAACGACTGGAAGGAGTTGGAGATGTTGAGCTTGACGAGATGATTGATCCCACGAAGACCGAGCGATGACGTCTGGTCTGAGTTGCAAGAATCGTCATTGGTTCCGAACACGCACTCGTCATCTTGACGAACAAATTCCTCAAGTGATATATGACCTGGTCTAAAGATTTTCCAGTATGACCAGGATCACTTCTCGTGAGAACATACCCCTGCGCCCGACGATAACGCTGTAGCAAGGGGGCATCTACATTCACGAGTAAAAAGAAGGGCCGCTTGGCAAAAAGGCTGAGAAGTGGGCTGGAAATTAGGTCGGTGGTCACGAAATTTTCTCTCCAGTTTCTGGTGACATCGTTGAGAAGGTCCTCTGGAGAGGTAAACGCCACTGGGTGGGAACGGTGAGCAGACGCGAACGATGCTGTGGAGTTGGTCTCAAGATCAGGACTTTTGCTAAGCGCCATTTTAGCACTCAAATAGCGGCTAAGCACGCTTAGGTGGCGGAACTTCCTTACAAGGCTTTATGGCGTGCACTGTCGACCAATCAGAGCCCGCAAAGGATCGTGCAAGCGGTAACGTTACTCGACCGCCTTGCTGATGAACCAGCGGCCATATTACGTCACTCCCCACGCTACTTGTACGAAGTTCAACTACGTCTCGTCTCCATCGGTTCAAACTTTCCAATTGCTTGGATGACCCAAACCTTGGGAACTCTGATGAGGTTGTGTTAGAGCCAGCCCTAAAATATAGTGCAGGTCCTTGGGTCCTCCTTATCTGGCTATATTTCTCGATTATCAGGACATAATCAGGCGCTAGAAGTCACCTTTACTCGTCCAAGGTACGCAACATTTGTGTTGTACTGACGCCACAGTTACATATATGATCATACATTGTGGTGCGTGGGTCAGGAAAACACGCTTTATGCCCAGATGCGGGCCTCAAATCGCTTCCGACCACACGAGCATCAACGGACGTTTCTCTCCCATGGAAGTAAAGCCAGTATGCTGGGACGCCAGTTAACCTAGGCTCTATGTCCAGTAATTGGGGCAACATGCCTCTGCTGCGACGAACAAGTTATACTCAAAAATTTTATCCCAGACCTTCTATGCGTCCTATTAAATGCTGTAAACGCCTGTGAGGTGGAACAATCCCTCATGCCTCCCCTTGTTCTGCCGACCCTCATGGTCTTCTCTCTCCTCATGGCAATGTGTATATAACCTTTGCTGCCTCACGCTTGCCTGTATTCTACTATGGAACCGCGAGTTCTGCACGCCCTTGAACTTTCTGTGGCGGTTATTGGCCAAACTCTCATATTCGCCGCTGGGTGGGGTTTCCTCGGCTCAGTTTTGGCTTATAATCCTCTCATCCTTCCTGATTATGCCGCTCTCTTCATCCGCTCCAATCCGGCAGAAACGACCTGGATGGTCACCCTTATAGCTACCGTATTGGCGATTGCGACCACCACGTAGGGTTTCACCAAACGTTTTATTTGGCTTGTTCTCACTTTGCTTCACATCACCTAGTTTTCTGTCCATTGCTATCAAAGAAGCGCTGAGGCATCGTATGCACAGGTCAATTTCATTGGTGCAGCTCAATGGTGGGATCGCTTTGGCAAGAGGCTCGTTCTTGATTAACTTTCGCCATCTGGCCCCGAGCTTGTTAACTTTGGCCGTTTTTGGGTTGACAAGACTGCTGGTATCAAGGTATGGATAGCCAAATCTTCGACAGATAGATGGTCTCACAACCTTGTGCAGCTGGGCTACACTGCTGATGCCAACTTATGTCACTTGGTCCGTTAATGCATCCGGATGGGAACTTGATCTCACCAGCGGTTCGTTCGAGTCGTTGGTTCAAACCGAACTTGTTCAGAGTGGTGCTGGTCTAGGTAATGCTGAATCTGGAAGTTAAGAAATGATGATTCACGCATTGTCCAGTTCGTGGAAATTCATCCGAGATTATCGATGTGGGTGGTGTTCTGAGTGGTATCGCTGCCGCGCAGTACAGTTTTGGCACTCCAGGAGTATTTGGTTTCAACGGTGTCAAATATAATATATCCACAGGTATGCGCGGTTAGATTTCCTCTAGACTGCTTGGCCCAAGATTGTGTAGGTGGCATCCTTCCCGCAGCACCATCATATGACGGTGCAACCCAACAGGTCTCAGTTGACAACACTGGTCTCGCATTCGCGGGCGGTTTTGTTCCAACGCACGTTGATGTGTACTTTCCAAAAGGCCAAGGAACGCAAGGATTGTCTCATAACTATAGTTTGCTGCAACAAGGACTCACTGCAGACGTGACGTGTCGCGAGGCCGACAGCTCGTTGGACGATCTGAATTCTTCGTCCTCATTCTACCCGGTTCCTATTCCCCTTGCTAATGGAACTGTGGATTACTGGCTGTGGGCCTGGAACATCACGGCGGACTGTGACGAAGGTAACGTCGTTTATGAAGTTCAATGACAAATCATAAGACATGTCCGACAGGCCAATCATCTCAACAGCAGTACGTGACGCGATCCAACTCTTCTAGTGCACCACAGGACTATGCGAGTGGATTTATATCCACCTATGTGTGTCCTTATCCCCTGCGACAGAGCGGTTTCTCCTGGACAAGTTTCAGTGAGTATTACATTGTGCTTTTGTCGTGATGAAACCAACGTACTTGCTCCAGCTCTGGTCATCAATGCAAGCTGGAAGTACGATTTCCTCCCATTGACGGTTTGTACGATAAACCCGCTCGCTACCACGTCTCTCGT
>JBBPTV010000098.1:0-50104 GCA_038094275.1 Tubosaeta brunneosetosa
GTGAGTTTGCTCGGACGCGACATCTGTGCCACGCCGTTTAATCAGTCCCTCCCAAGGCTTCCCTCACCCATTACTCCTCCAAGCTGAAATGCGGTGTTGCCAACTTTGGCATCGCCAACTTCGTCACGTTCCTGGAGAACACAGCCTCCGTACGTCGTGCAAACAGACGCCTTGAATACGGAGACGAGTCAGACCCTCGCATCCGTGCCTTTTTGGAACGCATCTCACCCCTAAACAACGCGGAGAAGATTAGTGTCCCCCTGTTCATTACGCACGGCGAAACGGACACACGGGTAACGGTGCATGAGGCTGTTTCCATGTACAAGATCGTTCAAGGACAACCTGGGGGACAAGCACAGTTAGTTATTTGTGAAGGCGAGGGACATGGTAAGGCCCAATACGTTTCTTGCGCTCCTTCCTCTGGCCTCATGCAGATCCGAAATCCAGGCTACAAGCAGAAGAGTGTGATCGAATATGTGAACGCTGCTACAGTCGACTATTTCAAGAGGTTCTTGTTGATACAGCCAGACTAACGAGCTGTGGCCTCAGTCGGTAATGTCAGACGCAATTACAGGGCATTTTCCCGTTCTACTTACTCCCCCTTGCTGAGATCACGTAAAAACCGAATGACCTGTCTCTGGCGAACATCACTGGGATCAGCTTTAGAGAAAAAATATGATAGTACATCTTTAACTTGTCTTCGACTTGATTCTGCGTTCCCCTTGGATCCCACGCAAGTTAAATATTATCCTGCGTGGATCAACGTCGGGCAATTCGTGAAGGCGTCACTTTAAAATCAGAGCACTTCAAAGCACTGGAATGTGTCAGAAAAGAAGCAAAGGGCCGAGGGTATTCGATTTTCCAAGAATAGCGCAGTACCCTGCACTTATGCATGAAGTCTGGTCAACGATGTCATACTTCCAAACAAGGAGTGCGTTCACCGCAGAACAAGAGTGGCTGACTGACAGCCCTCTCGCCTCCTCCGCGGTCCAGGCGACGCGAGGAATTCGGAAGACAGCTGCGGCGAACGTACGGTGCCCCTGGAAGCTAGTCATGATGCAGTACGACTTACTTTAGTGGGGTGGACGGAAGACCCTACGGCCTTCGATTCGGCACTGGGTCGTACCAGCAGGCACGTTCGAACCCCCTGTTTCAGACGTATGGAAAAGGCGTGGTGGACACCCATCGATTTACGCCACTGGTGATTTCGGTGAGAAAGTTTATCCATATCACCTGTGCAGGTTGCGTAGTATTCACATCAGGGAACCATGGCACAATCTAGTGGCAGTCATATTTGCGAGGGGGTCGGAGCAGACATGAGAATTCTTGCCAGCTGTATATGATCAATTAGGATCCATTTTTCAAGCGGGTTGGACTGCCGGATGGGCCTGAAATTATCAGAAGGACCACCCGTTGGAGCAGATCACGTTTGTAGTGCATAGGGACAGCGTGTCAAGCACCGGGATTCCCACTGGAGGTCATATAGTGATCTATACGCATAAGCAGTCACCAACAGAAACGGAAATGGCCTACCGCGATGCTGTTGATGGTGTAGCATGGATCGCGGTACAGGTTTGACTTTGTGAGACAACCTGATCGACGTTGAGTGGGTGATGTTCATTCCCGGTGGTCGAGTTCGAGAGCTGATCAACACCAAGAGTTCCCACGCTAGCATGTCGAGCAGCAACACACTCAGCGACCCAAGAGACTCTTCGCGGGAGACAAGGCTGACCCTTCCAAAAGTCTGGAGAGCAGAGTCCGATGGTGAGCTGCCCGCCCAAAGGTTTGCGAAACTAATTTCAACATGTATATAGACCCAATGAGTTCAATGGGTATGTTCCTTGCTGGAATAGTGATGGTCACAAGAAATAGGTACGATATTGCCTGCCACTCTATGCAGCGTGTCTCAAATGCCCGGTAGATATGTTGCATGGCCTGTACTCATACTTGCCATCAACGGAGTCATGAACCAGCACCCACTGCGCGCCAAGGAAGGCGGAAGTACGCCCTGGACCACCCTTATGTGAGTACCTAGTGTAGTTCTGTGCATGGTAACTCCACTGCCGGATCATGGATTTCCATGAACCCCACCATATTCCCTTTTGTTTCGTCGCTTCGCCAACTCAAAGACCACGCTGCACGTCATATGACGTCTTGGGGCTGCATGCGTGTTGTATCCGTTGCATTGTTCTGAATACTATGCAATGTTGTGGAGCTCTGTTTTGACACGTCACCGAGTGCGCGGTGCGTGTTTAAGGATCCTTCCTGTGCGGATCGAGCGACCCTCGGCACTGTGGTAACACAGCTTTACCCATCTGCGCTCAGCGTGTTTCTTGTTTCCGTTCACCGACGCATTGTTCGACGGAACTTCTGCCCCACATGACGCTGACCACGTCTGTTCTGGCAGGATGGCGTTGTTCGCCCTCGTCATCTCGCACGCGCCGCTATTCATCTTGACCGATCCGACCACCGGAGCAGTACGGTTTTCATAGAGGAGGCCTCGTGTTTGTAGTACATGACCGTATATATACTCAACGTTGACGCGCAAGTACCAACTTTTTTCTTCTTGCAGAACCGGAGTGATATTGGTCACGTGCGAGGTGGGTGTACTAGTAGAAGGTCTGGTGTGTTTCGAGTCTATTCTGACCTTTGTTGGTCAACGTGCAGCATGTCGACCACGCCCTGGACACCGCCATACAAGCTGACGACGTCGACGCCCTCAACATGTAGAACGATCAGACAGACCCGCTCCCTCTCCTCCTCCTCATCGTCTTCCACAGTGCCCTTTCCACGAGCGACGTCCCTCAGCCCCGCCCCACTCTCCTCCAGACACCTCCGGCGCTCCCCGAGACTCACCAGCACCCACGCAGGCTCAGAATCCCCTTTCGAGCCTAGACCACCCCATTCTCATCTTTCGCCCTCACCGTCACAGAGCCTCTTCCCTCCTTTGGACATCGATTTGCTTACCCTTGGCGCAGTGGATACCCCCACAAAACGGCAGGCCCAACATCTTACCCTTGACCTCAATTTCAATACCTCCTGGTCACTGGACATCCCCACTTCCGCCTCATCTGCCATGTCCTACGAGACTGCACCCGCATCTACCCCTTCTCCCCCTCCAAGTCCTGACGAAGATGATGTATTCCAGGGTCAAAATTCTGCGGTGCAGACATTTCCTCAATCGAACTCGGTCTTCTCGTTTACTTTTTCAACCACCACTCCGGAGACCGCTTGTGCTGGGCCTTCTCAATCAAGCGACACCCGCCATGAGAACAGCGAATCGTCGACTGCGGACTCTGATCTCACCGTGCTGTCACAGCCTAGGCTTGGTGTGGGATTTGCGCAAGGCGCTCCCTCACATGAATTTGTCGGGCAGAGATATCTCCGCTCCGCCGTACCTACGCCGTACTATACCGCTCACTCTACCCCAGAACCAATCCTTGTCAATGACGGGCCAAAGGCTGGTCCATCCCGTCTGCCCATTCTCGACACAAGCATAACTGTATCACTAGCTCCCTACAAGCCTCCTCCTCTATCTGTGACCACTCCACCACTATCTCGTGATTCAATATCTGGCCGTCCGCCATCTCCCGCTCCCACAGCAGACTTTTCCATGATCTCTCCCCCTAGCAGTCCAACTTTCTACCAGTATACCTCCCAGTTGGCCGGCAGCGCTGACGCGGACCCCTTCCGCAACTCCCATCTCCGTAGCACTGCGACGTTGCCATTCCTCCGATCCAACTCAACCTTTCCTGTGGGCCGAACACAGAGCATGGGGGCTGGCATTGGCTTAGGTCCCGTCACGGGCAAACCAAGGCGCCCGCGGCCTGGCATATCTCGTCTCTGGGAGTCCCTTGCTTCTCCTGCAAAGTGCGCCCCACAGCCTCCGTCCATACCTCAAGATGGGTATCTCATGCCGATTCCTGCCGCTCGCGCGAAATCGAGCCCAATGCCTGGCTTTTCTGTCGTCCGAAGCAAAACGGCACCGATGATGGGTGTTGGACGGAAGTTGAAAGAGAGGCGTCGCACCAAGCAAGTGAACCGGGGCATGCTTGAGGCCGACACTGATGTAGATTATGGCGCCCTGGATCCCCTTGATGGCGAGGAGGGTGAGTTAATAGGTTGTACATGTAATGGATGGGGAGACGGTCGGTGCGTGTGCGGATACGGATATTGGGATGGGTACGACTACAGGCACGAGATTACCCGGGAACCAGAATGCTTGGGCGAACGAGGTCAGGACGAACTGTCCATGCCCTCGATGTTATCGACGCTGACACCCCCCGTCCGACAACAGTTCCAAAGTCACCAACACCACTTACCCAACTTCCCCCCGAGCTTTTTCTCCAGGTTCTTTCCTATCTATCACTTCGGAGCGTACTCGCAGTCTCCTCGACTTGCAGAGCATGGCGTTCCCTCGCACTTGACAATGGCGTCTGGTGGGGCCTATGGCAAGCAAGAGAAGGCGCTCCTCGTGTACCCAATCACGCCCGAAGCCACCACCTATCCCTTGGCCACCGCATCAAAGACTCCTTTGGAAGTTTCGGACGGCGATACCGCGCTATCAAGGACGAGGGCATCCATGGACTCTCAATGCCCACCACCGAACACGAGCATGATGGCGAACATGACGACCCAAGGGGATGGGCGATCAACTTTGATCGGGCAAATATGAAGCTCAAGGAGACTGCGAGGCTTGGGCACGAGGCTGGTAAAGGGGTCTTTATATCCCCTGGTGGGGGACGTCAAGAAAAGGACAATCGACTCTCAGATGCCCCTCCCGAGGAAGGAGATGAAATTGTGCACGAAGTCAAGAACCAAGAAGTCATATCGTCACCAGAACCACAACCAATAACAAGACAAGCACCCCTTATGCTGGATTGGCGTAGCCTGTATCGTGGTCGATCGACACTTGAACAACGGTGGCGTGATCCTGAGGGCGAACCCAAGGTCCTTAGAATTGATGGCCATAGGGACAGGTACGCCATTAATCACTCGTCGCCACCTGATTTTAATCACCCTCGTAGTGTTTACTGTCTTGACTTTGATTCGTCACGTATTATCTCTGGTTCACGAGACCGGACAATTAAAGTTTGGTGTATCAAGACAGGCAAGTGTGTTGCTTCCTTTGAAGGTCACTCAGGGAGTGTACTTTGTCTCAAATTTGAGCGTGACTGGGATCTGGGAAGTGACGGGGTCTCCCGTGGCTTCATGGTCAGTGGAAGCAGCGATTGTACGGTGTGTGTCTGGGATCTCGTCTCTACACCCGTAGAATCTGGGGAGAGAAGCGGTGCTGTTGTTCCCAGTGGTAATAGGTTAGGAAAGTCAAAAGAATCTTTTGCAGCTACGGCCGCTGGGAACTTTGGTTCCCCTCGGAAAATAACTGCAGAGATACGTGAGGTTCTCCGAGGACACTCGGGAGGAGTGTTGGACTTGAGAATGGACGAGAAGTGGATCGTCTCTTGGTGAGCCTTTCGTGATCATCAGGCATATATTATTCACCTTCGAGATAGTTCCAAAGACGCCTTGATGCATGTTTATGATCGAAAGACATTGACACTCCATAGCGTACTGCGTGGACATGAAGGCCCGGTGAACGCCGTCGGATTGGAGAACGGTCGTGCTGTTAGTGCCAGCGGTGACGGGAAGATGATGCTGTGGAATGTTGAAACTGGCGAATGTATCCGCGTCTTTGAGGGGCATGAAAAGGGACTGGCTTGTATCGAGTTCAAAGCACGTATCCGTTCACGGCGAAATTCCGTGTGCTCACTGGCATTTCAGGACGATCTCATCCTCAGCGGGTCGAACGACTGCACAATCAAACTGTGGCGCGCCTCGACTGGTGAATGTCTTCACACGTTTGCGGGACACACTTTACTCGTTAGGGCTCTGTGTTTTGACCCAAAGACTGGGTACATCGTGAGTACCAGCTATGACAAGAGTGTCAGGGTCTGGGAATGGCACGGAGACGCTACGGGGAACAGTGTTCACCAGGGGGGCGAACCACCACGGAAATCAAAAGGCGTGGGCCGACTCGTCCGGGAGTTTAGGAACCTCCATGCCAGTCATATCTTTGATGTCAAGTTCGACGTTGGAAGGATCGTCAGGTAAAAGGGTTTTAGAGCACGTTGCGGAATGAACACTAATTCATTCTCGTCAGTACCTCACACGACCAAAAGATTGTAGTCCTGGATTTCTCGTACGGCATCGACGGCGCGGAACTGTTTGGGTGAGGTCCGTGATGAGATATTTCCTTCTTTTTGGATAATATTTGTTCCTGGTTGAGCTGGGCGAGTCCACGCTCGTGGGAGTACGGTCGGGAGCGACTCGGTGCCGCTCAAGCGCTGGAAAGTATAATGACAAGGTTCGCCGTTGTTGCTGGGAACTTTATGCTTCATCGTTAAGGGCTTCCCTTTTTCTCTTTTATTCTGATCGGGTATCTGGAACATTCTCTTCCATACATATTTATTGATGCATCCTGAACCTTGCTTTTCTTGTATGTACACTACGAAATCAGGCAATATATCATTTTTGGCCATTAACCTCCATTATCTCCGTGTGGAAGCTTTGTTACGGGGGGGATAACGCAACAGCAGGAATGTCTCCAGGATTTGTTCATTAATCCAAGATGTCGAGGACGCCATGTGCGAGTGGATGGTATCTCCATGCGGGTCGGACGAGTGTTATCCGGATGTTTGAACTTTCAATCATTCGACCATGTGCAACCATCGACAAAAATACACAACTCCATTCGTAATCTAGAGACAAGATGGCATGATAAATGATAAAAGCACAGCGACGATGATAGAGCAGTACATGACCACATAATGCTTGGAAGAAATTAGGAAACAGTGTGTACAATGCGGTATAAACAAGACGAGATGATTGAAGGAATAACATACACATACGCGTGCTCTAACGTGCTTGGAGTCTGAACTGGGGCCGATCATTCGAGAGATGGCGTGAACGGGCAGTGGAGAGCCCGAGTGGCCCATCATCCGCAACTGACAGGTCCCTGTTTCTTGATGTTTATGCTGATGCGACGCGCATGGCCTACTCGTTGCTCTTTAGGGGGTCGATAAGGAAATTCCTGTTCCTGGGTACCCTTGGGCTTGTCTGACATATCCCCCGGCAGCATATACGGGAGGGAAAATAGGCGCGGACGGTCATGGACAGGCGACATTTGATAATGCTCGCGGGAGATCACAGGCAGTTCGTTGGACATCATCGGGTCTAAGGAGAACGGATCAAAGGAAGCCGGCGGAGGAACATCTATGCTTTGGTTGGTAATAGTATAGTAATTCACGGGCACCGGAGGGGCATAGTACGGGCAAGCCAAGGGCATCGTCTGATTATACGGCGCTGGGTGAGTGGGAACGGAAGACGTTACGGGGGGTGTTGGGGCGGGAGGTATCTGTGTCGGGAAATAGGTCGTTCCGTTGACTTCGTATGCTCCCAAAGGAAGACTCCTCTGAGTCCCATTCTGTGGTAGTACGCTTTGTAATGGGGGTTGCGGTGGGGGGTAGATATTGTGCTGAACGACCGTAGTCGGTGCCAAACTAGTTGGTACACGTGTAACAGCTGCTGAGGGTGCAGGAGGATAATAAGGCTGATAAGGCTGCCAAGTGCATCCGGGCCAATACAAAGGTTGATCTAAAATGTCCTCATGAACGGTGGGGTTCGAATGAGGTTAATGGTGAGACTAACATGGTTGCGCGGATTCTGCTTCGGTGTATTGAGAGGGCTCCGGGTACTCCTGACTGATAATCGGCGGAGATGGCACCTGACCACGCATCAGGACGCCGCCACTCACGGCTTGGCCACCATCTCTGCGCATATCAATCCCTTGAAATGGAGGTGCATGTTGCACATTTCTATACTCCGCTGAAGGTAATGCTGCCGCATCATGGTAACTGACGACGAGTCTTCAGAAATGTGTGCAATGACTCATACGAACGAGACTCACAATCTACACTTTTCTCCGGCTTGACACCGTCCTCCTGTGCGGATGAACTGTCTACATGGCAGTCTTTTGCGTTTACTGAATCGCTTTTTCTGTGGCATACGTTCTGAAGACGTAGAATCGGATGCTGAAAGCAGGAGAGAAGTCGGTGGTGATGGGTCCTCATCGACGAGCTTGGGTGCCTGGGGACATGGTGGCGACCGCCGTGGCGGCTTTTTCACAGCACCCTGCTGGAGAGCAAGTAGATGTGGTAGAAGCATGTTCCAGCTGACGAGATATTGGGCAAGGGAAGAAGAAAGAGGGTTAAATCCTGGGGCGGGATGCAGAAAACTGCACTTTGGACCAAAAGGGCAGCTTCCGTTGCTGAAGTTGCGACACAGCTTCGCTTTTGTAGTCATGAGACCTTGGTCTCTTTGATTTGGTCTGGTGGGTGGACTCACTGCGATACTTTGGATGATGCGATGGTACCGCACTCATGGTAGCCAAGACGGGTGTGTTTGGGACCACAGCAAACACAAAGACGTTTCAGAGGTGGGAGGCAGAAGAAGCACTTGGGCGCAAGAACTCGGACAACGGAGTGACTCGGGGGCGGAGATGATAGGAAAGAAAACGCATCTGTGACGGACAAGACAAACGCCTTTTAACGATGTGATGCGGACTACACGTGTGCGGCACGCGATTACCCCGACCATTAGAGCGACGTCGCCGATTGTCCAAGCGTATTCAAGAGACCCAAGTACTCCAGGGCGGACGGCGGGCAAAGCACTGAACAAGACGTAACTGCTGGCCCATACCAACGTTTCGCCGGGTAGACTTGGAGAGACCGTCGGTCAAAGCGCTGTGGGCTACTAGTTGTAAGCGGACAATGGACCGGTTGCGGTTCGGACACAACATCTGGGGAAGAAATGGAGGACGACTGAGGGAAAGCGCTCGGTAGGTGAACGAACAAGTTCAAGAGGCTGAATTCTTTGCATCTTCACAGCGCTCGAGCGTTTGGCGGGCAACCATCATTTCGTTACGTAATGCACCACATTCTCCGAGCCAGTTCGGAATTCAGCCATTGAATCATTGCTGTGACTGAACCTGGTCTCCGAGTAGGCGGTGATGGTCAAAACATTGGTTTCCAGGAGACCCACCCAGTAGACTCCGTGGCTCCCAGGCTTTTCGTCACACAAACCCACACGATGACCTGGCGAACCCGGTTAAACCTAATCCAGCTCACGTCATCCATAGGATGGTGGTTCGATGAGAAAGATTATTAAAAAATCGCGCGAGGGGGATACAGCGGACCAGATACAGACTAGCAAGGAAAGCAATTGACAGCAATGCCAGGTGACGATAAATGTAGTTGTCCGAGGTAGTAGAATCGACCATGCAGATGAAAGATGAAACGGAGAATGGTACGGAGCTGCGCAGAGCGACAAAGCGGTACTCAACATCAGAGCCTTGTCGGCCTTGTTTTGAATACCGAGAGGCGGCCCGCACGCACACAGAAACTATAGAGGTATTGCCATCGTTTGGGACATCAGAGAGGCGCTGTGACTGGTGGGATCGACCAGGTGATGTGTACGTTTACGTGGCGGTAAACCTGTCACATCCTGGAGAACTAGTGTACAACCCAATGAGTTAGAATGCCATCATTCTGCCACCCATGACAACGGAAGTGCATACCATGAATATCAACCTGTCCACCCCGCTCCCAGCTCCGCGAGTGTTTGCGCTCGGACTTGAAGGAGTCGCTTGATGATCGCATCTACTCAGTAAATTTAGGTCCAAGGAGGTAAGCGGAGAAACTCCCTACCTCAGACTGAGGAATAGCCTCCAGCGCTCCGGTATATGAGCTCGACACATCTGACTGCCGCCAGTCTAGCGACCTAGGGCTGTTGTGGGTCACCATGTCAACCGAAGGCCTGCGCTCCGCGAGGTGATGTGATGAATACTACCAGGGCATGCAGTTAACCGGCCCATTTCATCCGATGAAAACTAATCTTACGTCTTGTTGGTTGTGTTGGGGATGCTGTGTGTGTTGGGAACTCCCAACATCTTCCTGGGGCATGGATGCGTGACGTGCATATTCTTTATCGTGTTCGTGTGAGAACCACGGAAAAGAGGGAGTCTCAACATTCATCTTACGTACCAACAGTCGTTTGCGTCCGTGAGAGTAATGCAGACACTGAGCACACCAAAAGTTTAGTGATCCCTTCACTCCCCCTTGCCATATGGCACTTACTCAATTCATCCCGATGTTGCTCGGCCAGAACGACTTCTCGCCTAGCACGAGCCTCGGCTTCCAGGCATGCGGTGTACCGCTGAAACACATCTTGAGTCTGTGACTGCGCTCGAGACAGCGTGGCTCTGGCATCCTGCAGGAATTGACCTTGCAAAATAGTTAAATCCCGGTGTCATGCCGTACGACACGTCAAGCACCCTCTGACCTGATGCTTGAGCTTCCTGTATCAGCTGTTCATACGTGGCAGTCGATGGCGATGGCGGTTGTCTGATGAGATGGGAACGATGCGATGTCCCCGGCGAATGTGCGTAAGTAGAACTTGAGACGCTGGAGGTACTCTCTGGGCGGCAGTATGTCAACAAAAAATTGTCTTGGTAGGGAAGGAAGATTGCATACCTGGCTGGAGGCGCGCCATCTGGTCGACTAAACCAGGGGGGTATCCTGGATCGGATAATTCAGGGGTGGATACTTCCATCGACTCGTCTATATGTGGGGGTTGCGCACCCGGCCCGAGGTGGCGTAGGCGAGGATTGTGTGGGATGTTCGCATTATGCCGCTCAATAAATTTTCGTAGAAAAGTCAGCTCGATGTCGTCAGGCATGACATATGGTGGCCCTTGGATGTCGCCTTTTTGCATGAGTACCTCGAGATGCGACATCGTTTTATCTTTGAGTTGCTGAAGCCATTCATGTAGCTCCATATGATCTTGGTCCGCTCGAGCGTCACTGTAAGTTGGTGAACAAAGGACACGTGTTCACGTTAATGCTGAGGACTACGCAACCAAGAGAGGATATCAATTACTCACTAGTCCTGGCGTCTCCGTGCCTTCCTCCAGTATGTCTTAGTGAGTTTAAGTGCACGGTTTACCTCGTTATCGAGCGTGCGGTACCACTCGCTTGAGCGTCGATTGAGTTTGACCGAAAGTACGCCGGGCTGAACCCGCAGCTGCAATACGCAGCGGCCTTCCTGGTCGGGAGGTCCCAACGCACCCTTTTGACCTTGATTGCCTCGGGTAGCGCCTCTCGAGACATTGCCCAACTCGGGCCAGGGGAGGTCATCAGGCGTTTGCATCTGCAGCGCCGGAAATTGAACCTTTCAATCGTAAGCGGGATTGCTGATGACGGAGGGAATAGTCGAGGACCTTGAAGAAACCACAAAATTACGGAGGGGTCAAGGATGATGACTTTAATAGTAGGGGTGGAGTTAAAACTCCTGAAGGATGATCACACAACGTTCTTATAATCGGCATTGTAAAGGATAGAATCGGTGACTGCACCTGCCTTAGCGATGCCGCATTCACGGGGCACCGCCTCCGAATTAACAAGGCATTAGGACCCCCCTCAGATGCCGGATGACATGTCAACTTACACATGGCCCCCCCGTGGTGAGATCTCCTGACACCCCGTTTGACAGGCACTCGGTGGGGAAGTTCGTTGCAAGGCTGCGTGAGATCCTGGATTGTCGATGAACCTGAAAACAGACGAACTCTCACGTTTATATATCACCCTGATCGCTCACGGTCGAAAAGCACTAATTAGGACTAGTCTTGTAATCATACAATCGCAATGGGTATCGACTGGTCGTCGTGATGTGAACGAAGTTTAAACTCCATTGACAAGATGGTACTCATCTCCGACGAGCGCCAGTGCTTTGCACGGCTGTTCATCGGCATCCGAGATCGACGGGGTTACCTTTCTGTCATGCAGAAAAGTCAACGCCCTGCGCTAAAGGTGCAGCATTCGAAAAATTGATGGTGCATGCGCTCCAACGGACATATTGCTTCCATGCATCACCACCTGACTCACGACCCCTGAAAAGATCGTAAATTCCCAGCCTACGGCTCATTCGGCCATAAAGCTTACCAGCCAGTGCTCTAGAGGTGATAAACATTGAGGGTCAGAGGGGTGTCCAGCTACTCAAAAGTCAAACTGCTCACCTTGTTGCCTCCAAACGCGGCACCAATCTCCGCTCCACTCGTGCCCACATTGACCTGAGGGTGAGAAATCAGAACGCCAAGCCTTGATAACAAAATCAAGAAACAAACATTGACGATGCCAGTGTCTGACCCTTCTGGACCAATCCATTTCCCAACATTGCGCATGTCTCGCGTCCACAGACTGCTGGAAAGCCCTTGGGGAACAGCATTGTTCCAGCTAATTGCCTGGTCTAGATCGTCAAAAATACCGACATTCAATACAGGTGCAAACGTCTCAGTGTTCCAAATTGTATCTGTCGGGTTCACAGACTGCGGAATCGCAATCGTAGGCTGCACAAAATTCCCCCGACTGAGATCCCCCTGATCATAACGTTGACCACCTATCAAAATACGAGCGCCCTTCTGTCGGAGGCGTTCAACAGCGTTCGAATAAACACCGACTGCAACACTAGTGTGCAAGGGACCAAGCAATGTACTTCCAGCGAGGGGGTCACCAACCCTCACAGAAGCATACAGTTTCTCGAGTGCATCAAGGAAATGAGGCGCAATGTCGCGGTGGAGGTATAGTCTCCTTGTTGATGTGCATCGTTGCCCAGCAGTGCCCACGGCCCCAAAAAAGACAGCAGGTACAGCCATGGATAAGTCCGCATCGGGCATGATGATTGAAGCTATTTGATGTTTGTAAGCCAGAAAGAAAACTAGGTATCTCGGGTCAGGCATGATGTGCCCAAAATACGTACCATTGTTTCCCCCCAACTCCAGAATTGTTTTTCCAAAACGAGACTGAACAGCCTTGCCGACCACACGGCCAACAGCTTCGCTGCCAGTGAATGACACTGAAAACAATAAAATCAAGATCAAGGGGACAGGGGTCACGGACACGTACCTAGCGGGATATCCACATTACCTACAACAGCCTCACCGAGATCCTTACCTCCAGTAACAAGAGTAGACACTGCCCCTGGTACGCCATTACACTCTAATACATCACCGATTATCTTTGTCACGGCGATAGCACACAGGGGGGTAGTGGGCGAAGGCTTCCAGATATTTGCATTCCCGGCTGCAAAGGACAGGGAAAAGTTCCTAGTGGCGATAAGATCCAGCTGTGTACGCAAGGGGTTAGGAAGCAGCTCCAAAACACGTACCACCCATAGACTGCGACAGGGAAGTTGAATGCTGTCAGCACACCAACGACGCCGAGAGGATTTGGAACTATATGTGAAACAGAGTCAACAAAAACGAAGCAACTAAAGGGAGATAATTGCCATTGAGAACGGACTAACCTTCTAGAATGGTGTGGCCAGGGCGCTCCGACGCTACGACCCTGCCATTCATCATTCGTGACAGGCCAACAGCGTAATCGCACTAGAGGACCAAAATAACTCAGTCACTTAGCCGGTGGACAAGCGTGTAGTCGCACAATGTCAACGAATTCTTGTACTTCACCAATGCCTTCTGTCTTGATCTTACCCATCTCAAGGGATACCAGTGCACCAAGGGCATCACGCTAAAGAGGCCGAGAGAAGAAGAACAGGGTGCATGCCGTTGACGGTCTTACCTTGGCCGCGAGCGATTCTCGGACCTGTCTCAGCAAATCTCCACGTTGTGGGGCAGGTAGTTTCCTGAGGTATAAGTGGGCCTCTTTGGACTTGTCCAAGGCTTCGTGGAATTCATGCGGCGAGGCCTGTTCAGAATTCAGCCGGGCTGCGGGGGTAGCAGAACGAAGACAACTATACCGATTGAACACGTGCTAGAACCTCACCGGTGGTTGGACAAACGCTTTCGAGAACGTCACCCGAGCCTCCCCATTTTCCATCATAGACACCCGGAATTTCTGTGTTGAACGGAATGTTCAACGCGCCAAGGATGGAAGATGCCCTTGCCGACAAGTTCCGAACACCACTGGGCCCTCTGCGGAGAGACTCCACGACAACGTTTCGTGACAGCATGAGCGTGGAGAAGAAAAGATTCGTTGTGCTGGCAAAGTAGATCCGACCCTAGTACTAGCTTGGCCGTTCACAGCCACCACCGGCAAGTCTTTGCTCAGTGACCACGTTCATATTGAGGTATTAACCCCCTTCGGCCGCCAGCCAAGGGTCTTTGCAGTACTCGGGGTCTGGCAGACTTATTTCGGATTTGGTCCTCGTTGCGATGTCGCGGAATCCCTATCAACGGTACGCGTAACAGGGGCACCGTGTCGTGGAAAGCACGGAAAACAAATCATCCCAGGCTACCCCTTGCTGCACCTCCCACCCTTGTGCTCCGACCCGGAAGTACCTGCCGTGTCCATGCTGCTCCCCTCGGATCTGCGGGTGCGCCCTTGGTTTCATCGTGCAACAATTTTCGAGGTATGCTCTTCACTTTACGGGAAAAATGAAGGAACATATGCTTATCGGGATGAGATGGCCGTACAGCCTTTTCTCACCCACTCTCTTCCCTCTGGGCGCATCATATTCACCTGATTCGTCCCCCTAGCCCAGCCTCCATTTCAGACAATATGCTCATTTCGCGCTCAATCGTGCCTGGTCCCGACATTTTCACCTGAACGTCTTCACATCTGGACATCATCTCTTATCCGAAGATCTGTCGTGTCCAGTCTAGCTTTCCGTTTCTTGTTTTTCGGTCTTACGCATTAGTCTCCCGCGACTCTTTGAATGGGGAAGGGTGATTTGATCTAGCTTTCCTGGCCGTCGACGGGATGAACCGGTCCGAAGAAGCATTCTGAGGACAGATCTCCCCCTTTTGAAGAGGGACGGGATGACGATAACTCCCTTGGCGCACTGCGGGTGGATGTAACTCTCGGTGAGAATGCAAGTGATCGGGATATCACATTGACAGATATTTCCGTGTCTTACATATCTATGAAACTTTATCCACCGCCTTATACTGCCAGGCACGACCAAGAATGGGCCGTTATCAACGATTTGCTGTCCAGCTCTTCGGCAACACGATGCAGTAATTGGAAGCGCGACTACTAGAGAGGTAACAAAGAGCCCAAAAAATAAGATGGACATGCAGGCCTCCAGCCGTTGCTTTGGCACGGGTCGATCGAAAGGACCTCAGGGCACGGAGATGAAGCCAAAATTTTGACTCAGCAAATTTCCTGCAGCGTGTACTAGAGGTTCCGTCATCTGAGAAGGACACGTCCATCATGTTGGCTTTTTGGGAAAATCTGCTCCACTTGCTCTCACAGGACGCTCATTGTAACCGCACATTTCAGGGGTATCATCACCACACCTCGCTGCGGTCTGTCGACGGCCGTGAGGGTTGAAGAGCATAAATCCCGATCCCGATCTCGGCATCGATACCAACACTGGGAACCTACCATCTGACGTTTGCGTCCGCGGACCAGAGAATGCGAACAGCCTTGAGCCAATACGAGTCCCCACCAATAGGGCGTGGGTGTCGACGTTCATGACCTACGCAATTCGTGTTTCTCTCCTACGTAATAATGCCGATTTTTACAGCATACCAACTGGCTCAATAGATCTTCATATTTTCTTAGTGACACTAGCGGGTCTTCGGAATGCCATCCAACGATTAGAGAGCGTTGGTTCAGCCAGCACTCGAGGCCATGATAATTAATAGCATGCACTCTACAGACTAGAGAAAAAAGATGGTTCGGCATCAATTTCGTTTCTCCCTTTCTTCTTGTTCCCCGCTAGCGATTCCTTTTCTCCCTTCCTTTTCCTTTTCTTTTCCCTGGGTGCATCAGAATCAGAATCTTGAATTTCGACTCTCGGCTGGGCCCCCGGAGCTCCAAAAGTGTTGTCCGGATAGGTTTCTTTGTCGGCTGGTTGATCGGACTCCAGGTCGTCTTCATCCTCGAAAACGTCTTTGAGGTCGGTCATCCTGAGCGACTTCTCGTGTCCTGCACTGCCTAGCCACCTTCCCTCACCGTTCTGATCGACTGCAATCCTTTCAATCGGGAATGACCCGTGATCGACGACGACGCCAAGCAGCTTGGTGGGAAACAACTGCACAGCACGTAAAAGGCCATCTGAGGAACCTGTAAGGATAGTGGAGTGGGAGGAAGGATACGAGGATGGTAAAGCACAGAGTGCGTCAATGGATTGTGGGTGTCTGCCCAAGCTGAAATGAGAAATGTCGGAAGGTTTTTCAGGGCTGCGACCTACCCAGGAACTCTGTCGACACAGTCAGCCCAACCTTGGTTACGGTTGAATATCGATAGGATTCCCAATTGAGTACCAACAACCACTTTAGTCCCACTGCATGTAACGAGATGAAGTTCACGGACGCGAGGAGGAGTGAAACGAGTTACTTTTTTATGGGAACAATAGACAGGAGCTCATCTTCCTGGTCTTCGGACCGGGCGAGCGGCTCCGACTTTTTTGCACGGACATCTATCACTGACAGTGTGCCGTCAGCACTGTACGATACGAATAAATAATTTGAGCACAAAGACTCGGAGGAGTGGTTACACGCGTTTCACCTTGTTGAGACAAGCTGTTTTTTGTCGTCCAGCCACAAAAAGTCGGAAATATAGTCAAAGTGGTGGGTATATTGACGTATATCCTGTGATGTCCGCGGATCCCAAAGCTAGAAGGTGCATGTGCGTGGGCCGGACTCGTTCACGCTGAGTATGACAGACCTTGATTACACCGTCATCGTCACCAGTGCAGAACATGTTGGGGAGAATATATTTTATGCGATTCACAGGTGAACTATGCAGGCACTGGCGATGTCAAGGGGCGGCGGGTGCAGTACGGGGGATATTACTCACTCGTGCGCGCCTCTGCGTGTGTCAGACACTGCGCCAGTGCATGTGTCGATGGTGCTAGACAGGGTTGGGACTGGCAACGCGCATTCAAGGGGACAAACGTACTAGATGGTCTTGGCCTTCCCAGCGGCGAAGAGATGGGCACCGTCTTGGTCGGTAGTGAGGCAGCGACAAGAACGTTTCGAGGGTCTGAGCGCGAAGGCGAGGTTGTGTTGTCCCTGCTCGTCATAGCGAAAGGCTTTCACGGTTCCATTGAGGAGACCAGCGTACACGGTGGTGTCGGACGGGTGGAAGGCGAGGTCGAAAATCTGTGAACCGAGTGGAATGTCTGGCATCAGCGCTTGTTTTGGTTCAGCACGTCCACATGGACCCTTCTTGACAAATGTCCACCGTCTTTCTCTCCTTCTTCCTTCTCGTCCTTCTCATCCCACACATATTCGCACTCCACCGCGACATCCAAACCTCGTTCAACCAGGCGCGTGTCGAACCACCGCCGCTGAAACACACCCTCGCCGACGATGCCCAAGACATAAACATCATCAACACCGTCCTCGTCGCATCTATCGACGGCAGCATTCATGCAGTAGATCGTACTTCCGGTCAACGGCTGTGGTCAACGTCCGCCGCAGCTAGCGATATTCCCTCCAGTTTTGCGCCTCTCGTCCGCACCAAGCATGCTGCCGTCGACTACGACCTCACAGACGACGACGACACCCACCAGGAACTCTATATCATCGAACCCCAGAGCGGCGACATATATGTCATGGCAACTCCTACCAGTCCGTTGCAACCTCTCTCCTTGTCCATGTCTCAACTCGTCGAGTTGTCGCCCTTCAAATTCGACAGAGAAGACGACGAGCGCGTGTTTGTTGGCAAAAAAGAGACTTCGCTCTTGTCCATAGAACTAGAAACTGGCAGGGTCAAGGCAATCAACGCCGAATGCCCATGGAACCCTTTTGAGGACCTCGCTCAGAGTGATGAAGTCGACTTGGACGAACTCGAGGAACATCGCCCAATGAACGACGAGCCTATCCCTACAGAGTTATTCGTCGGTCGTACAGGTGAGCTCTCTAACTGGATTCATTGCCTTCTTTTCAGAACGTCGTTGAACAGATTATCACGTCGCTATTTACACCCGCTCCCCGAGCGGACGTAGGGTACCCATTCACAATCTGTCTTTCTCTTCGTACGGCCCCAATATGCAGGACAATGCTGTCCAAGCTGGCTATCGGCGTACTCCAGACAACATCTATATTGAATCACTCCCCAATGGTCAAATCATATCTTTCAAGGCGCCAAATAGTGACTCGTCCATATCCCAAATCCTGTGGGCGCTAACTTTCGATAGTCCTGTGTAAGCGATCCATATTTGTACCTCAAGCGCAGTACCTGATTTTCTCGCACGATTGTTATGACGCTCGCGTAGTGTTGCTGTCTTTGATATCCTCTCAAGTTCCAGACGCTCGGAACCTTTTGTGCTCATGCAGCCCCGTCCCCCAATCTCTGATGTTCTCCGGGGCTTCGACAAGTCTTCAGCGCCATCGCTTTATGATCCAGATACGGCCTATGTCGGTCTTGTAGAGGAAACAGGTTCTCTATTCGTCATGAGTAATGACCACTTTCCACTCATCGCCTTTGGGGATACCGAATACAGCATCAACTCACGTGCTATTGACCCTCCACCCTCTGCCGCTTCCCGCACAGATCTCCTTGATAGACTCGATGCAATCACAAAGCGTCGCAAGCTCAGGGAACTATGTGCAGAATCACCCTTTGATACACGATGTCTCACCGGAAAGCGTCCCTTGGATGCGTCCTCACTTAATGCTAGGCAACTCCCTGGCGTCCCTTCTGTCGAACTCCCACCGGTTATCGATCTGGCTCGAAATACCGTCGACGATACATCAGATTCCCTTACAAATATTCTCGATACCACTAATAATCTGTCTGTGACTGTACCCTCGTCAACGTCTGTCCCGAGTGTTATAAGGGAGAGTTCCAGGATGACTATCGCCTTTACTACCCTCCTCTTGGCTGCAGTCTTTGGTTCTCTCTTCCTACTCAGAGACAAGCTATACCCACCCTTATTTCGTCTCACAGCTGACATCCAGAATTCTCCTTCATCTCCCATCACTCCTATCGCCACTTCGGAAGAGTTACCAGAGACGCCATCGGTACTCGGTGACGGAAGCCATGATACTTTAGTTCTTTCACCATCATCAACATCAGATGACGGGTCGTCTTCGTCTACCCCTGTACCCGTCGCGTCCGATCCCCTGGCTCAATTAGCAGATTCACCTACGTCGTTACAGGTGGTTATGGACTTACCTGGAATTCCTGTTTCCGACGACATCGAGGAAAGCGAGCGGGAAGGGGATGTTGCCGATACGACACTTAAAAAGCGGAAAGCTCATAGACGACGCCGGGGGAAGAAAGGGAAGGGAAATCAATCCACCACTGCCGGCGCTGTGGATGACACCGAAGGAGAGAAGGAAGCCGACGGTGGTCCAAAAGAGGACGATGGTGGAAGCGCGGGCGAGGAAAAGGCCAAGGCTCCCAGACCGGCAGCGCTTGTTGTTCAGTCGACGCATCAGCCTGCTGCACCTTCACTCATTGTATCTGATATAGTTCTTGGTGCGTTTGGTTGCCTTTTATTTAATAACGAGTACTGATTGTTGCACTTTTTTTAGGATTTGGCTCACACGGTACAGTAGTGTATCAGGGCTCCCTTCAAGGACGTGCAGTTGCTGTCAAGCGTCTTCTTCGAGACTTCGTCACCCTTGCTGCCCGTGAAGTTAGCATTTTGCAGGAATCGGACGACCATCCTAACGTCATCCGATACTACTACCAGGAATCACAAGGCAATTTCCTCTACATTGCTCTGGAGCTGTGTCCTGCTTCGCTCGCGGATATCGTCGAGTCCCCGGATCAACATCAGGAAATCGTTGCAACGTTTAATCCCAAGCGAGCGCTGCGTCAGATCACATCTGGATTGCGCCATCTCCACTCACTCAAAATCATACACCGCGACATCAAACCTCACAATATCCTAATCTCTGGTCCCAAAAATGGCTCAGCGGGGAAGGATGGCGGACGAAGAATGTTAATATCCGATTTCGGACTCTGCAAAAAGCTTGATGTTGATCAAACAAGCTTCTTGCCTACCGCGCAAGGCACGCAAGCTGCTGGTACGGTGGGCTGGAGGGCTCCCGAGATTCTACGTGGAGATGTGAAACTCGACGATTCTCTCAACGATGATGGCTCACAATCATCCATGGACAGCACGGGTACTGTCGTCAATGGGAGTTCAGGGAATACTTCTAAGTCGAAATCAACGACGCGCCTGACGAAAGCGGTTGATATTTTCGCGCTGGGATGCTTGTTCTACTACGTCCTCACGAATGGGTCACATCCGTTTGGGGGCAGATTTGAACGCGAAGTCAACATCATTAAGAACCTGAAACAACTGGACGGACTGGAAAGCTTCGGAGAAGAGGGTTCAGAAGCTGTTGACCTGATAGGAAGTATGCTAGATCCGGAGGCGCGTCGTAGGTAAGTTGGGGTGCCTTTCCTTGACCCTTGTCTTTACTCCCCTCATACAGACCAGACACTACATCCTGCCTCGTGCATCCCTACTTCTGGAATTCAGCACGCCGTCTAAACTTCCTTCAGGATGCGTCCGATCGTTTTGAGATCATGTGTCGGGATCCTCGGGAACATAATCTTATTGTACTCGAGACTGGCGCGTTTGATATTCTGGGACATGACTGGCACGCAAGGCTCGACAAGGTCTTTATCGAAAACTTGGGCAAGTTCCGCAAATATGACGGGAAGAGCGTCCAGGATCTACTGCGGGCCCTGAGGAACAAGGTGCATCTTTCGCGTATCATATTTATTCCGGATTCCTCATTCACGCACAGAAACATCACTACCAAGATCTACCAGACCACGTAAAGCGCACGCTGGGCCCTATGCCTGAAGGATTCTTGTTTTACTTCACCAAGCGATTTCCACGGTTATTCATGCACGTTCACAGCGTCATTTCAGACACACATCTCCATACGGAATCCATGTTCAGGACATACTTTGAGCTGAACGAGTCATGATCGGTGTTCAATCCCTCCCTGTGACGCTTGAACAAGTGACGAACGCGGACGGTCGGTTTAGGCGGCCATGCTCTCGCCTGTGCTTTATAACCAATGTGACACGGGACACCCCACAGCGAACTGACTTTGTGCTTTTTTGCATGTTATTTTATATGATAGGCTACCATGTCAACACTACCACGCAGTTTGAATCTGTATTCGTATTGTACCCAGTTTCTTTGTATTATTTATTATTCTCGGTTAGACGCAAACATTGTCTGACATGCGGAGCCCACAGCTAAATCCGTACTCGTTGCTACGGGTCCCGGAGGATATCTGTATAATAAGCTCGGACTCTATCATGCCTGTTTCCGCTGCAAATTCTTGGGTAATGTCTTCTTCCACGGCAAGAAGTCTCGGCCCTGCATATATGGTCGCAACGCCTCGGGTATCACGAGTCCCTGTTCCAAGCGGCAAAGCGATCAGTCAGGCGGAAGAACCACGGCGGAGAAAGTAACACATACGTCAGGTGTCTGATAATTCTCGGCGATACAGCACAGCGTACGCGTGGTGGCGCACATGGTCCCGTTGAGCATGTGTACGTACACTTTGCGTTGCTGGTCCTTTGATTTGAGGCCACAGCGCACTTCGAGCCGTCTGCTCTCTGTTCGTGTATCGCTGTAAGCCATCGATCGCCGGTGGTCAAAAAAAAAAGACGCACGATAGTCTGTGCAATTTGAGCACGACACCAATTCTTTGTAAGCCCCTTGGAACGGGAACCATGCCTCCAAATCACACTTTTTCGACGCGGCGAGATTCAACGCGCCACTGACGATGGCGACGACGCGGTAGGGTAGTCCAAGGCTCTGATAAAAAGCCTCGCTGTTGGCGAGCATCGTGTCGAACGCGTTCCAGCTCTCCTCGGGTGCCGTGATGACAAACTGTTCCACCTTTTCAAACTGGTGGACACGGAAGATGCCCCACATGTCGCGGCCGGCCGAGCCGGCTTCTTTGCGGAAGCAGCTCGAGTAACCCGCGTAGTAGATTGGAAGTTGTGTTTTGGGATCTTCGAACCATTCGTCAGAGTGGAAGGCAGAGATGGGCTGTTCTGAAGTGGCGATGAGGTACTTTTCGTCTTCGTCGGCGATGACCTGTGTTGGACAGATGGGCAGGGCATGGCAAGCGATGCGACGGACTTGCCTTGTATAGTTCCTCGTCGAATTGACTGAGTTGGGCAGTCTTGCTCATCATGTCTTTATTGACCATGAATGGCGGTTGAACCTTTTTGTAGCCACGCTTTCGAAGAAAGTCGAGGGCGTAGGCAACGAGGGCTTGATTGAGATCGACGCCATCATCAGTGAGGAAATAGCCTCGGTGACCGACGACCTTTGCGCCTGCGCACATTGGTCTGAGTGATGAGAGTAGGCATCAGATATGAAGACAACAGAGCGCACCCCGTTCAAGATCCATGGCGTCTAGGCGGAGGAGGACTTCGTGATGGGGCATGATGTCGGACTTTTTCTCCACCTGGCCATTTGGACCATCTGGATACCACGTCCGTAGCGTCAGGTTGTCGTCCTATCGTGTGCACGTTCAACCACACCAAAGAGATACAAGGAGGGGAATACCTCTGTCAAGCTGACTGGGACATCCTTGGCAACAATGTTTCCGACGGTGCCCGCCTTTTGGCGCATGGCGAGTTCATATTCGCGGGTTTCTTTCCGTTTTGCTTCTACTTCTGCATCGAGAGCCTTTTTCTGCGCCACGAGATCGTCTGCGGGTTCCTTGGCCTACGGCGTGGGTGATCTATCGCGAGATGGAATGTGGCGCAATGCGCGCATACCTTCTTCTTGGCTCCGATCTCTTTCTGGATCGCATTTATCTGTTTATTAAGACCGTTTATCTCGTAGTCTCCTAAAGGCGGTGATGAGCACGCGACAGAGTCGATCGGGGTGCCCGCACGTTTCACCCACTCGGCATACATGTCTATGACTTGATCAACGAGCTCGACGGGCTCGCCACGTTTGCGCTGAGACTCGCGGATCTCTTCTGGATTTCCGCCCTTGCTGTCGATAAAGCTTGTGACGTCGAGTGTCATGATGGTTGATGAGTCTGAAGTTCATCCACTCGTCCATCATGTATGTACCAGTTACGTAATCACAATCAATCATATTGCAGTCAGACTGACTCGATCCGTTCATAAAGTGGAAAATGACTTGGATGAAAAAGACAAAAAGTGTTGAATGTGGAACTGAGTCCATACAGATAAACAAGTGTAAACACTGTCGAATACCCCAACCCCCTACTACAAAGTCACACTAATCTCGATACTCATGTTCCAGTTTCTACGACGCATCTCTGGCTCATTACTTCCTCGTCCTGACCGTCCTTGGAGGGAAGACGGTGAGTGCCATGGATCCTCTTTCCTGCACCCGCTAGCGTGCGGTCCTGATCGCTTTCCACCAGCCACGTCCAACGCCCCAACAATTGGCCGCAAACGCAGATACAGCCTCACGGACAGTGATGTCAACGATTCTCCCTCCTCCGCAACAAAAAGGACGAGAAATGACCTCGTCAAGCCAGATGCCGACTGTGTTACTACACCAGAGGGGGACAGCCCAAAGGGCGATGTCATTTCCCCACAGAATGTGAAGGAGGTCACAAAGGGTGTCAAGGAGGTCGATCTCGAGGACAAGGACAAGGCAGAGGATCTTTCATCAGTACCGCCTGAAGGAATCCCTCTTCCTGATTCACCATCCGCATCACCAGAACTCGAGCCCGAGTCGCCAGAGCAAGCGAGATCGGATGTGCTCGAGGAGACCCAAAGCGAGGTGCATCCGGATCGCGAAGACTCTGTTGCTTCTTCATTGCCTCAGGACGATGCGGAGGAGGGAGCCGAGGACGATGGCAGAACCGAGGCAGCATCTGTCAAGACCATCCCGGCAGACGGGGCCACACAGGCACAAGTGGTCACCGCTGCAACCGTCGAGTCAGATTTGCACGACGTTCCGGAGACGTTGGAGGCCGAGGAATGATGCTTTGCGGTCTTCGCTTGACACTACAGGTGGAGACGTTGTACAGTTACGACTTAGTGACGACTTACCATACCATACTGATACCCCGAATCGTTCAACATACTAGTAGTCTCTCGAAGAAAAGTTGTGATGAAACATTTCTTTCTTTCTCACCCCTTCCGGCGGTCCTACCCGCAGTACGAGTCAGTCTCGTGTCCTCAATCAGATCGCTATCAGTAGCCAGGAGGTCTACACGAGGTCGGAGTCTTGAAACGCAAGGCTGCGCAGCCATGTCGGTCCATTTCAGTATGTACCTCGTTTCTACTAATTCAACCTCTTGATCTTTCTGGTAGTGAATTCACCATGAAAACTGCTCTCGATCCCACTGTTGCATTCTTCTGAACGACCGCCGCTTACGCTTGCGTTCACAAGACTGAGCGTCGAGACGGCGGGGACCTCCAGCCTGTGCCGCGGGTCAGACACGCTTGCATGGCATGTTTCCTCAGTCATACCCGCGTTCATTTGTGCGTAGTCGCACATGCATTGTGTGTGTGCAACTCCTGCCCCTGCACCGCGTCCGTCAGGCGCTCTCGTCCGGGTGGTACCGCACATTCGGAATTAGTATCACAACCCTTGCGGAACACGTGCGTGACTCCGTGGACGGTCCCTGCGTACATATAACGGACGCTATGTGCCCAGTGCTGTTCCATTCCTTCCACGATACTATATCGTTTCAACCCTCCCTCAAAGGAATTGGCACCGAATCTCGCTCTCCAGGAGAGACAGAATATACTAAATCACTGGGTTAATATTTATCCCGAGTCCCCTCCTGGATCGATAACCTTCACACCGGCGGGATTCCGGAACCAGATTGTGAGGTGAGTCCATACGGATGTCTATTTCCCATTCCCCGAATCAGCTGCGGCGAGCGGGGGTGCAACTAGCTCTTTCGTTGATTCTCCGTACACAGTTTCATACGCACCCCGCAGCTGTACAACATGCGGCGTCTACTAGGTTTAAAGGACTCTGCAAATCCCCATTCTTCTAGCTCAAAGGGCAAGGACCGTCAGCAGGCTTCTAGTTCTGTACCCATTTCCTCCCCCACCGCGTCGTCCTTCAATATACCCATGGAAGTCCATGTCCGCACAGAAGTTCACTCTGCGGCCGACCGCCAAGTTTTTCAGCCCCTCGCAAGTACGCCCACCCTGGCGTCCTCTTCGTCCACATCATCTAGCCCTCGCCCGCTTCCTCCCGAGATTCGTGTTCCGACCCATCCGTATCCATACTGGCAAGGCTATACCCATACCCCTTCTTCATCCTCACAAAGCAGTCTGGAGTCACCAGCGACCCCTCCACACGTGTCATGGTTAGGCCTGGCCAACCTTCCCGGAAATTCCAACTCTGCCATCAATAGTAGCAGGACTAATCTTAGTTTACCCCCATCCCCCTCCGTTCCCCAGCCCTCAGGCGGACCGTCGTCATCCACTCATTCCCTCAACCAAGTACGGTCGTCTCCAAGTCCCAATTTTCCTCCACCCCCACCAACGAATCCGCCTCCTAATGCAACTGCCCGTCCTAAACTTCTCCATCCCACAAAGAGCTCACACTCTCTTCGCGTTCCTGTCCAAGAATTCTACAACCAACAACTTTCACCCATCGTCGAGCAAGATTATTTTTCTCCAGAAAAACGGCCTTCGTCGCTTCCCAGTTCGTCTCACGATGGTGGGGGATCTCGCTCCAGCGTTGCGCATACGGCAAGAACGAGTGCCGCGCTCATGACGCCTGTGAGCCCGGGGAGTGATGGGGTAGCCACCGTGACCCCTGTGACCCCTGTCCCTATCACGCCTGTGTTAGTTAGTGCCAGGGGAGCTCCGTCCACACCTCAAATGCAGGCGCAGACCCCATCAACGCCATCATATCTGGGCGGTGTTGTGCCTTTTGCGCGGAGGAAAGAAGAGGAAGGGAACGATTCGCCTCGTAAGCAGTCTTCATGTCTGGTCTGCGTGCGAATCAGCTGTCTCAACTGATGACAAAAAGGTCCTTCCCCAGTCTCAACATTTATCTTGAGACCCCTCAATCGGTCGGTCAGTCTGTCATCTACTCGGACACATCAATCTAGCGTGTCTTCTGTTACCCCACCTGTCATCCCTCCATTGGATCTCAAACCTGAATTCAGAGGGCAAGCATTCTTGACAACGCCGACATCGCTCCACTCGCGTGGGCTACTAGATGTTTGCCCACGTGATGACGACTCTGTCTCGGACCGGAGAGAGAGTTTTGTCACTGCTCGGACGGGCCAGGGGAGGGAGAGTAGGTATTCTCTTGGACAGGATGAGGTCTTCGTCGACGCAGAGGAAGGCTTCAGACGTGATTCTAATGGTACTATTCATCCATTTGACTCCCGCCTCCTTGATGACACTTCTGATTCCCCACCTACACCACCATCCCCACCTATCCCTCAGAGCATCTCCAAACCAGTCAAACCACCCATTCCTGCACGTACGACTATGCACCCCCACTCTACTTCAGGTTTACCTTCGTTACCACCCTCCTACAACTATCCATCTAGCTCACAGAGCTCAGATAACCACTTCCGTCGTCCCACTCCTCCACCTGCTATAGACCCCTTCCGTCTCGGTGTGAGTGCACCGAGCCTCCAAGAGCTCGGGAGCTCTACTTCCGCCTCTTCTTCTTTCATTGATCGACGTTTCGCACCATCATCGTTGTACCTCACACCCGCCTCGGAACGCGAATCTGCGCGGAAAGCAAGTGGCAGATGGCCACTGCGTCTGGAACACACAGACACAGTCCAAGTTCTGTTCTGGCTCGGCTTCATCATGCCGTGGTGCTGGCTATTTGGTGGCTGGCTCGTCTCACCCAAGCCCACTTCGTACGAGCAGAGTCCCGAATTGGGGCACGGCAAAACAAGCCGCAAAGGCCTCGATGGCGGGCGGACGAGTTTCGTCCCGCTCGTGACGAACAGAAATAAGAGCGTGCATAGCCTGGACACGGCCAAGATGCACCATGGGTATCCGTTCGTGGCGCCGTCGGTGTTGAGTTTGACGCCGCCGCCGCCACCGTACCAGAGTCATCGGACGATAGCGGTGTTGACGCCGAGGCCAGTCGAGAGCGAGAGACGAAGAACGCGGAATCCATATGTCAGACGATGTCGAATCGCGGCGGTGACGAGCGGGATATTGGTTACCGTGGCATTCATCGCCGCGCTCATTGTAGTTGGGTTGAGATATGGTTCTTGAGGGATGCGCGTTACCTTGCCTGTTCGGTGGTATCAAACAAGGAACGACGCCGAGGACGTCCAATGACGATGTTTATCCTACCTTGTGCTATTTCTGCTTGTGGTGTATCATTTATTGGAAACCAATTGTATACTAGTTCGACACTGGCTTATGATCTAGTTTTCCTGGAGAGAAATGAACACATACCGCAGCTAACAAGGGTACAGAGCCGTCATGTGTTGCATGGGAGAGATGATATCGTGAGTGGCCCTTTTCGATAACAGCAGGGCGTGAAGGACCGGAGGCAAAATATATCATCGAGACGAGTGAGCGCGTAATATACCGGCTTGTGCCATGTTGAAACAATCACGGCTGTGATACCTTCCGTGTTGGCAACTGGTCCAAGGCTTCCGCAACTGAGTCGCATCAACACACCAAAGGGTTGTGAACATCCATACACCCAAGCCCGGCAGCTATGGTCGCTGGGGACAGTTTCAGAACTGGGTTCGCCTTGATTTTCAGAGTCAGTAGTGTTGTAGCTGACTGCTCAGTGACGTTAACGACCAACCCCGGAAGAAAGGTGGAGAGTACATACCAAATCATCGTCCGTGTATGCCTCCCGGCAAGCCAAAACTGTTCAAAAATGTGATGTATCTTCAACGTTTCCATCATTTGTGTTTGCCTGGCATGTCATCATTGAAGTAACCCAGCCTCTAGCGATATCGCCAACGATCTTGTACCGTCGGCGAGTTTCGCACGACTTGCCAGTCGCAACGAATCAACAGATAGGCTGACGATTGCAGCCGACAAGAGAGTCGAATTCAATTAGGGCTCCGCACCTTCGAAGTGTCCCGCGGGCCAAAGATACGGCACAACCAAAGTGCGAAAGCCCGCTCGCCTAACTAGTCAACGGTGCGAGGTCAGTGATAACTGTTTGCAGCCGTTCACGAACCTTGCAAAAGAGCCTGATTGATTTGATCGTGCGCGTTCACGTCTCAAAGTGTTTGATGTCATCACTCTTTCAAGGAAATCTGGCGCCAGCTACTCCTTGGCAAGTTCTCGTGATTATTTCTTTATGGCCACAAGAGGCCGACACACCGACTGTCGCAACCAACATCATCCTGCGTTCTGGGACTATGGTGCGATCGGTGGCACTTGAGCTTGAACAACGTTTGAAGCGTCCCCTTTTGTGTTGCGTCGCATGATCTTCTAGTACTGACTGTTGCAGGATCAGCCTCCTGAACGCGACGCCACTTGGTAGTCAAGGCTCTCCGCCAGCTATCCCGGCTATCATGCCGCCTTTTGCAGCGAGAGCGTCCGTACATTTTTTCTCAGGTTTCGATGTGGCTCCACATCCTAAGTAAAATGACGACGCTATCGGTCCGTGCGCCCTGACGCACCATCTTCAAACACTGTTCTGCTGAAATCGGACGGGATCTTCTCAATAAATGACTGCCTAACTCCTGCTGATGGTACTTGGAATTTCTCATCTCCCTTTTCTCCACCGTGCCTCTTCCCCCCTGCATCTTCTTTCCCGTATCATCTCGAGCTCCTAACTTGGAGTATGGGCACAAATGACATCCCTGTGGACAAGGCAGAGCTCCTGTCGACACTACTAGAAGGGATCCTGTATGGTAAGAGTGAACGATCAAACTTGGGAAATGCATCTCACCTCAGACAAGGTTTCTCGTTGCTGATGTTCGGAGCAACGATTTGGGTGCTGTTTTATCGACGGTCTGCCCAGAAAGTGAATCAAAACATGGTGGCGGTAGCATGCTTGTTGCTTCTGTGCAGTACGGTTGTGCGTGTTCGCTTCCTTCCGAGGACTGCCAACGGACAGATTGTTTCATAGCACCTCGTGATTGACATCATAAGGATCGTAGAGGGTTTGATATCGTATCGGGATAAAGAAGGGGGACCAGTAGCGTTCTTTCTGAGCGTGTCCCATTGGACGTTTGTGTCCAAAAATTATTTGTATGCCATACAGACGCTAATTGGGGATGGAGTTATCGTAAGTTGTTTTTTTTTTTGGCAAATATGAACGTCACCCGTTGAATACGTTTGACAGCTTTATCGCTGTTCTGTGGTATGGCAATCAAAACTCGTCATGATTTTTCCCGCCCTCCTTTGGTGCGTCACAGGTGGTGGGTGGGCTCAATGCTTTGGGGATGGCTTTAATCGATGACGACAAATCCAAAAGTAACTGGGATCGCAAGCGCGTATACCGAATCGCATCTTGCGGCCGGAAACAGTGTATTTTGTAGACTTCTTTCGGCATGGATCAATGCCTTCTATGCAACAGCGTTCGCGACCAACATTGTAACCACTTGTACGTACTCGCGTTTCAAAGCACATTACTGGTTTTTCGAGCTCCCTGCCCTTCTACTAGGTTTGTTGGCCGGTCGCATCTGGTATGTCGAACGTAAAACCACAGGCTTGCGTGGCCATTCCGCGCTACGAGAAACTCTTCGTACCATCATCGATGCTGGCGCAATTTACTTTGTCGTCCTTCTCGCGTTGATGATCTGTTTCTCGTTTCGGTCAAACAGTCAGTTTGTGGTCCTGGACATGGTCAGCTATCGTTCCCTGTGTTCTGTGAGAAGATCCTATTGAATGTTCCCTTTGACCATCAGATTGTGCCCATAATTTCCATTACGTTTTACATGGTAATTATTCGCGTCGGGCTATTCAGCCATCGGGTGAACCAGGGGACATCCACCGACATTAGTTCTTATGTGGACACAAGGGCCGTAGTGCAAGTCCGGAACACGACGCTTCCAGAAGGCGTGCTTGACATTGGCCATCATTCTATCTCAATAATTGCCCTTGATGTTGAGAGTGGCCGAGATCAGAACGCAATCAAGTCAGATGATACCAAGGAGGTGGTGTAACCTTGTATGCCGATGCGCTCGTTTCTGCAGTTGGAGACCGCCTATAATAATGTTGTAGTACGATATGTATATTGTGCTCGTTGACGATTGTCCTTGGTTATCGACCCGCCTGATGTGACCACTGTAGAAGCTATATTTTATATCCCCTGGTCATCTCTCAAGGCTCAAGCCTGACCCTCGGAAGAAATCACGATAATGGATGTGCAAGTCATTGTGTGGACCTCTTCTATCATGAGGGCGAAATGAATCATTAATGTGGTATACACTCCGCATCCCACAGGTTTTCTGCGAAAAGCCGAAGCATGGATTTCTATATTGAGGCCAAGAGGGATAATTGGATAAGTCGTTCAAGAACCGTGAGGGTGAACATATCAGAACATAAGTGGGGGATTCAATAGGTCGCGAAGAACAAATATAAATCTGAAAAAGGAAACCTCCTAAACACAGGAAGTGGACAGACTTGATCAGACTCCACCGACGATGAAGGTCTCCGTAAGAGTTTACCAAGAGACAAACGAGTTTCAGGTTTGTCTTCTTCCCCACTCTCAACCACACTTCCACTTCATTCCAGGTCGATGCTGAGCCTTCAGACACTATTGCGGATCTCAAAGTCAAGATCCACGTCTCTCAAGGCTACCCCGTCGAGAAACAAAACATTTTATTTTGTGGTGCGCCCGTCATTTTACCCTTTTCCTACATCCCGACATTGCCCGTAGCCAAAGTCCCTGCCGACAATAGGACCCTAGAATCGTGCCGGATCAGCGACAAGGGATTCATAGTTCTCCTGATAACAAAGGTAGAGGCTGTGATCCTTCCCATTGGACTCTGTTTAACGAGTCCTTGGATGTAGCCCAGGCTGCCCATGCCGGAGCCCAAACCCGTCGACATTTCGGAATTCCGCCATCCTGTCGTGGAGGACCAATCTGAAGCGCCCGTGGCTTCTGGTTCGACTTCGGAGGTTGCACCCGTGCTGGTCCCGGAGGACACTGCCCTCAACTAGTTCCTTCGTATGGTTTTCCTAGACGGATGTGTTATTGAGGCAGTTACTATACGTACTGCAAGAACGCGCTTGTGGCTTGATACTATGGGAATGAGGAGAACTCCAAGTGACGTAGTATTTACGCTTGTTTACACCACTTACCATGTTCCCGACCCACCCAATCTTCTCCATCCTCCCTGCCGCGCTCCCTCAGCCTTTCAAACGCGCTGCCCTTGGTCTCTTCCATGGCAAGACCATCCAACATGGTAACAATGTCCCCCACTCACTCAAGAAAACTCGCCGCACCTGGCTTCCAAATGTCCACTCCAAAACACTGGTCTCGGAGCTGTTGAATAAGCGCATACAAGTCAAGGTGACGGCGAGAGCCTTGAGGACGATACACAAGGTGCGCGTTGGCTCTCTCTAGTATAGAAGTACTGAGCGTGCATCCGTAGCATGGTGGACTAGATCAATACCTTCTGAAGACGACTCCGGTGCTTCTGGGGGATGAAGGGATGCGTCTCCGGATGCTCGTTCGTGAACAATTTGACGCCAAGAATGCGCTTGAGGCACGGCACGCGCAGCGGGCTGCTGAGCTCGCCGCCAAGGAGGTAGCGGCCCAGGAGGCGGCACTGAAAAAGGTGCAGAGACAGAAGGAGGCAAAGGCGAGAAGACGAACCAGTGAAGTGGAAAGCGGTCTGGTGAAGGGGCTATTTGGGGGCTCTGGGTAGAACACTCCTGAGCTGGCAGGTATGCATCACGCAATACACCAAGTCAACTCAATCCACATTTATCCAAAATAGATTGACCACTGTATTATTCCACCGCATAGACTATTTCCACCCGCTTGACCCCCTGATGGTAAGGAGAACAACTCGGAGACTAAAATGTAAGTATCCTAAATGACCAAATTATTGAACGAACAGAGAAAATAAAAACAATGATGATGAATGGATCTAATAGTTACCTGCGATTTGTGATCTATGCGAAAGTCTACATATGCCCAATATCCAAAAAAAAAAAAAGAAAGATGGGACTGGAGCGAGAGATGGAAAAAGACGTGAACCGTTGAGCCCAGGAGCATCATCCAACAGCAGGTGGACTGAGCACCTTCTGCCACCATGTTCGTCGCTCTGTCACTCCAGCCAGTAGAAGGATACCTGCACCCTCTGCCGTCTCCTCGGCAGCATCTTGCTTGGACCCAACCTTGCTCTTGAGCGAGCGCGTCGAGCACTTGCTCCGTAGGGAACCCTGGAATGAAGGGTGGGACCGAAGCGAATGGTAGTCACTTCCAAGCGCATCTCTCTCGTCCGCACTCTCGTGCGGCGAGTCGGCGTACAACGAGTTGTCGTCCCCCCCGCCTTCTGCGAGGGCCGCCGTATTGCGCAGAGCATCCTGATCTTCGTGGACGGTCGCACCGCTATTCGTCCTGTATAAACTGTGTTCGCCATCTCCATCCTCATCTCCGTCACCTTCCCCGCCAACCTCGACGAGATACGTAAACGGAGTCACCCTGTTCGGCTGTGTCACGGGGACTGGATTAAACAACGCTTCGATCATTTTCTCCGTTCCCCTAGGGTCATTAATCGTCGGCAACTTGGAAATTTCAAACGGTCGGCGCTGTTTCCTGGGTGCCGCATGTCTACCGTGTTCCGCGTGGGCATGGCTCGGACCTCCGCTAGACACACCGGACCCTGAGACAACGGAAGAAGTATCAGAGCCCGAGGCCGCAACCACGTCTTCAGACGAGGAACCCGAAGACGCATGTGCGTAAAGATCCGAGGCACGTGTGCGTGTGCGGTATACGTCCGAAGACTCGAGGAAGCCAGCCACCCCAGACATGATCTCCCCTTTCGGAAGGGGAGGTGCGACATATACCGTTTCTCCCGCTGTATGTTCGACATGAATAGAAAGCTGTCGCAAATCTCAGCGAGTAGTCCGAGAGAAGAGGCATAGTGAGCAGACCTTAAGCGTCGCATTCGTCTTGCTTTTCCGAAGAAGATAACGACGTGTCACGACGCCAGTGTCGACGTACTGTGCAAGGTTAAGGTGGACAACTCCAAGACGTGGGTTCCGGGGCGCGTCCGGATCTCCGGCAACAACACGCTGAGCGAATGGTTAGTCTGAAGCTTGAACAAAAGCGTGGTAGACATACTTGCATAACAATAAACTTTGCCGCACAGTCCCCTAGTTCTCCACCGTCCCTGGCCACGCTCATTTGGACCACAAACTTCAACGTCTTTTCCCAAACAACATTATGCTCCTTGAGTTTGACGAACGGGGTGATTCCCTTCGCAGGGGAGTAACAAAGTTTCGCAGGAATCTGTTGGGACTGTGTGGTGTCGCCATCAAGAGTCCCATCGTGAGAGGTAGCCGAACTCTGTCCTAGTCCTTGTCGGGACCAGTCCGCCGAAAGATAGCTTGGAGGGTTGTAGGAATGTCCATTGGCGTGGGATGATGCAGGGCGCATCGATGAAGTGCTGCTCATAGTCGCGACGGACGACGTGAAACTGACACTACGCGCTATGGGTGAGGGATGGTGGACAGAAACCACCACAGAGGGAATTGGGGGAGGCTGCGTACGCGCTGTATGGCTGTAGGGGCTCCCGTTGAGATGATCATTCGAATGCGAATGTGCGGAGCTGCTGTTAGCGATGCTATGTGCATCGGAGGCGGAAGCGGTATCAAAGAGGGACGCGTTATCGGTATCGCTGCCCTTGGACCTTATCGAGGTTGGCAACTCTACAGTGGAACTGGGCTGGGGTGCGTCGTCGCATTTACCCTGAGGCTTTCTAGCCTTGACCTTGTCCAAGAGTCTGCTGCCAGAGTGGGAGGTGACACCCTTGATCTTCCACTGGAGGCCGAACTCGCCATGGACGAGGGGAACGTTGTTGAGCTGGTGGAGGGTGAGTGTGACCGTGAAGGCAGCATGTCTGGGGAGGAGATGTGCGAAATGGGCGCGAAGGCCGCCGGTATGCTGAGTGTGGTGGGTCGGGGTGGGACTGGTAGGACGGGGGGTTGGATCACCCAAGGGAGTGAGTACACCATACACCGGGCTCGCTGGCCTGAGCTGGGGGTGCTGAGGGTCTGGGTGGAGGTTCAGACGGGCTGGGGGCTGCTTGATTGGCTTCAGGGTCGACGAACGATGTCGAGGAGAACCTGGCATCATGAGAGGAACCCTGAAACTTGCCACGTATAATCTCAACACAGCACAAGTTGACTTTAAAGCACAATGTCTTCTTAAGTCTTGCTAAGCGCCGCTATAAGCCTCAGAACATCTCGCCTGTGTAGTCTATCCTCGGTGGGATTAGCTCAACTGCTAATGTCACTCGCAGACTTGCACGCCCGGTTGTACCAAATTTATGATTCTATCCGATCCTTTGACGTTCCACTTCCCCAGCCACCTGTGATTGACACCTCATCGTCGCACGAGCGACGAACTAGGCAAGTCCTGCCTGGTCTTCGGTTTCTTCGTGACGAGGTCAAGCGGGACTGGGAAGTATTAGACAAAGTAATGTCGTTTTGTTATTCTTTTTTTTGGTATCGATATGCAAATTGTTTAGTAGTTTCTCCGGGAGGATGCCAACTCTTCTACGCTGTCAACAAATGTGCCGTACCTAGTCGGCGTGTGGGACGAATTGGTCCATGCACGTCAGCCTGTCGCGGTGTATCGCATATTTCCTTTGACGGGCAGACAAAACGATGCAAGAAACACACCCAAGAAGAATGCTTCCAAGTCTCAGATGAAAACGGTCAAGGTTGATGTCGTCGCCGAAAATGGAGCGAGGTGGGTGAGGGTAAACACGTAAGTCCCATTTCAACACTGTAGAACTACCGTTGTGTATTTTCTAATCGATCTACGGGAAATCCAGGATTAAGAATTCCCGTTTGATGATGGAATTCTGCGAGATCGATTCATATCTGACGAGCGATGAGGATGAGGATAAGCCGAGGCTCCAACTTGCCCAAGCCGAATTTGACAATTCGGTATTGAGAATGGGCAGAGACCTGCTGGCGGCGGCGAAAACGAACCCGGTATTGGTTCCCTCTCCCTTTTCCAACTTGTTTTCTGCAGGAACGGCTACCCAAATTCGTGACGATACGATCGTGCCACAAATCACACTTCGCTTGACACGACTCAACCCCTTTGAAGACGATGTATTAGACCCTCGAATTGGGAAGACCGTCCAATGTCTGCGCGACATGGGCATTGACGTCCAGCTTGGCGTACGATCTCACTCTCATTCCACACCGATTTTGGCGGCGCCTACAAATTCCAGGCTATTAGAACCAACAACCAATATCAACTTAGACCTATCCGCACTCATCGCACTCATATCTGATATATCGCATTCCCCCCTACCCCGAACGGAAGAGGAAGCTCATGCTCGGTTTATACCTCCACAAAACTACCTCGACTGGAAGAAAGGGAGGGTAAGGTTGCTTGCCCGCCAAAGCCAAACGACTGATTATGACGTCGAGGACGGCAGCGGGGATGACGAAGATACGTGGGAAATTTCGGGACAGCATTCGCGTGCGCTCGCAGAACAAGTCGTACAAGAGATGAACAGGGGGGCTCTGGAAGAGATACACGAACGCCTATCAGCGGTCGTCGGGGAACCCTCTGTATGCTCGTCGCGTGTAGCATTCTGGACGACGAGTGAGGCACTTCATCGATGTCTCCAAATTGTCTCCAAAATAGGCGGGAAGAAGGAGCGGCGACGAGCGGATGCGCTGTTGGGTCCAATACAGTCGCGAATATCACCTATAACTGCACCAGTGCAAATAGCCTCGAATAGTGTCCCAAAGACAACTAGGGTCTCTGAAATGAGGCAGGAGACGAGCGTTACGGAAGAGAAAACGGCCGCAGACACATACTGGGAGCATTCCAGATACCCGGTCAGGTTCTTGCCTCTCACACCTGTCCACGTCTATCCGTCAATCTTACCCACGCAGAGCGAAGACCAGCGACCAAGAACCAGCTTTTTCGATGGGCTTGCTCGGACGTGTTTTGGAATCTTGTCGCATGAGGCTACTCACGTGTCACCGGTGTCGGCGCCCCTGGAATTTTCGCTGACCACTGAGGAAGAAATCCCGCCAGCTGTGCAAACATTAGTCCAAAAGTTGACCGAGCACACTGTTAGATCAGTGCTTGCTGGTGCTTCGAGGAGGTACACGACGCTGACGACGAACAGAAGCAGCGTGAAAGCAGTGCTAAAGGAGATGCAGAGGGTCTGTGGGAATGGCGGATACGAACCTGGAGTAGGGGGCATAGAGAAAGCAGCGTTGTGGATTCTCGATCCCCGCAGTCTGTCTGAAGGTATGCGTTCTGAGTAGAGCTTACCACACTTGGTTGGGTAAGCACTGGAAACGCGTCTTCCATCTCACTAATCATTTACTGGCAGAGTACTCGCTGTCATGTGGCATGACTATTCTCGCGAATCAAGATACTGTGCGGCTTAGTTGTCAGCACATTGTCTTCCCCGTCCAGCGGGGCGTGATTAACATGTTGTTTGCGACGCCTGGCGACTTGCATCCTGCTTGTCAGCATGATACCTGTTCTTCACTTGGTGGCACAAAGCGATCTGGAAAGCGGAAACTGATACGATGAGTCGTTTGAATCACAGGTTATGAAAACCGCGACCCCCGGTCAATGACACTGATAACGCAGAGAAGATAAGACTTTCGATACGAAGAAGCAATGAAAGCCTCACATCCACGGATCATGGATTATTCAAACGGTTTCCTTGATTGATTGCGGCTTTCCTAGGCACGCCAGGGGAATTATTTGGAGTTGCCTGCTTAAGGCATCCGTTCACAGCCGCACTTGGTCTCATCAGTACCCGGAAATTTGAAAGAGACCCGATCCGAAACACGTTGGAGCTACCTCGAATCTGGCGGCTTGCACTGGTTATCACTGACAGCGGATACCACCTGCTTAGAGTTGACTACAAGCAGAGTCGGCCCTCTTCGTGGCAAAGTGCGATGGAAGAGTCTCCCTCAGCGTTCAAGAGATTAGACTACGCCGCGACCTGTCACATGGCATCTGCTTACTACGAGCCCGAAGCTCCGCTTCCGCAGACTCTCACAACGAAGGCACTCGAAACAGCGCAACCGGAAGATTGAATGCCAGGTACAAGGTAGCTAGTACGCTATGCAGGACCATAATGGCAAGATTACCGCCAAAGACCGCGGTTCACAATTTCGTTTCAGCGAGTCTCGTTCCCGTTATCCTCCCTCTACAGATTCCCATCTTCGATAAAACGAGAGAGTCCGGCACCATTGGTCGGAGTTGACAATATCTTTGATGTCGCACATCTACAGACTCCATTGACTATGGTACAACATCTACATCAATGGGCGAAAGGCGGAATATACTTGGTAATTTACGACCGCCATTCTGAAACATGAACGGAGGCCGATGAACGCATCGCACTGCATCCATCGCATTGCAATGATGGTGATATCAGACGCAGCACTCTCCAGGCCGATACCATTTAACAATCAAACTGCGAAGGATATCTTCTTTCTAATCCCAGCCAAGCGACGTGGAACTGGGTACCGCCGAGGGACTGGAAGTACTTGAATTACCACGTTCCGCGCAGCGAGTGTGATCACATAAGCTGGTTGTCAATTCTGCTGACTTTACTTACGATCAGTGGGATCAACTCAAAGTTCATATCTTCTTCGGGCCGATACGGCTTCATGTGCAGTGGCAATGCTGGAATGGCTCCTTCCGCGATGCGCACGTCTTTCAAACATAGCCTTGACTGTAAATGAAATCGTCACAATAAATGAGCGTCGAGGGATTCATTGGTATCACTTGTAGCTTTCCCTCCCGCTGCATTCTTCCTTCCCAGGGCCCCCTGTTCCTTCAGCTCGCGGGTATCCTGCCAGGACATTTTTAGAAGGATGGGTAATGGCATCCCCCTAGATAAGGCCGAATTACTGGGCACGTTGTTAGAAGGGATCTTGTATGGTGAGAGCAGTTGGCAATAATTCTCAGACTATCATCTCAACGATTATGAAACAAGGTTTCTCGCTTTTGATGTTCGGGGGAACAATATGGCAGTTGTTGTTTGGGCAAGATACTCGACAAGTAAACCGAATAATGCTTACTGTAGCATGCTTGTTATTAGTGTTCAGCACCGTGGTACGTGGTCTCACAGTCTTTCCCAAAAAAGCGTTGACAAAGTTACAGCACCTCATAATTGACATTATAAGGACCATGGACGCCCTGATACTGTACCGGGATACATACCCAGGAGGACCCATAGCCTTTTTAGCGGATGTGTCTCAGTGGACTTTCGTGTCCAAGAATTACGTGTACACGATACAAACGCTATTAGGGGATGGCGTCATCGTAAGTCTCGTCTTTCGCATGCATTGAATGCCACCCGCTGAGTGCACTGGTAGCTATACCGCTGTTACATGGTATGGCAATCTAAATATGTCATGATTTTACCTGTCATGCTTTGGTGTGCTGCTGGAGGTAGGTGTGCCACATGTTTTGGATGACTGATATCATTGATTGTGAACTTGAAAGTGACTGGGATCGGGGCCGCAGTGGTGGCATTGCAAAACAGTTTCTTTGGTGAGACTCTCACCAAATGGATCATAGCGTTTTACGCAACGACGTTCGCTACCAACATGTCCGCGTCTCGTACGTGCCATCATCGGTGGATGCTAAAGAGCGTTTCTTAAACCCTTCTGCACCAGTACTGCTGGCTTGGCGTATCTGGTATATGGATCGGAAAGCTGCAAGGCTCCGCAGCCACCAGAAGTCCCCGCTACGGCCATTGCTGCATATCATCATCGATGCCGGCTTGATTTATAGCCTTACGCTGCTCGTGGCATGGATCTGCTTTCTAAGTAAGACCTATGCTCAGTTTGTAGTTCAAGACATGGTCAGGCCTCTGCCTCGCACATTTATAAGACTATTTATACTGAAACGTTCCCTTGGTTGGCAGATCGTGCCCATAATTTCCATCGCGTTTTACGCGGTGATCCTTTCAGTAGGATTGGTTTATCAAACCAATAAGCCAGCGAACGGACTCCCGCTTAGACATACGCCTTCAAGCAAGTAGCATCGACAAGCATCTCTGTTCTTGGTCCACAGAAACCTCGCAGGGAGAATGCAAGTAGGAAGTCGTGTCTCAGTCTTGGGCGTGGTTGGCCACAGCATTTACCAGTTACACTCCGTCATCTGATGTGCAACTCGGTGATTGTTCAGATACCCCGTGGTTTCTTTGACGGCTTACCCGGACGAGAATGTCACCACGAGCTGTAGGGAACAGAAGTAGCCAAGAGTTAAATATTGCAGGTCTAGGATGGAACGCCACTGATATCACAATATCACAATCATGGTCAGGTTACATGGACAGCAAACCTATGATAGTAATGTCAGTTAGTTAAAACCGTCGAGTGAGGTACTGAGAAAATTTATGTTATCAATTCTTGAGAAAGAAGCGTAAGGGATCGAATAGTGCAGTAGTACTAAACGCGTTGTGGCGCAGTGACGAGCACCTGTCGGTTGAATTAGTAGAATGACCTGGCCGGGAAAACCCGAAGCGTATGTATCCTGGCCTTCAAACGAGGAGTCATTCTGAATGAATAAGATACTGCGGGGAAGAGTCTGTATCTTGAACCGGCTGTCTCCAGAATGAAAGAAAACGGGAGTTGAGGTTCTTCCTCTGAGAGGCTGTGCAGCGTGTGTCCGATGGTTCCGCGCTCGAGGACATACGTCTGTCATTACATAAGCTTATGAGATCTGTCAAGTCCACCATGTTCACTCGCATATTCGCCAGTTTATCGACATGACTTCTCTCCAATAGGCCATCGTCAAATCAGAACATGTCCTCGACCTGACCATCCAGCGCATTCGAGGCCAAATCATTCGCATCTCGATTCTCCACATTAATACCGATGCCACGTGCTCTTCTCGCCCATCGGTCTTTACATGAAAGCACTTACGAACACTGCCCACCCGCGATGGGGCGCCGAGATAAATAGGTCTAGTTCGGAAGAAATTGCGCCCAATTCTATACCCCCCTTCCCTCCTGTGCTCTACACACAGCCTGAAATATGGATATCAGTGGTATCCCTCTCCCCCAGGCGGAGCTCCTTGCGACGGTACTGGAGGGGATTTTGTATGGTAAGTGCCCTTAAATAGCAAAATCACATCACAAACGTATCACAAAAGGCTTCTCGCTGTTGATGTACGGCGCGACGGTCTGGGTATTGTTGGCTCGGTGGACCACTCATCGCATAAACCGTATCATGTTTGTGGTAGCATGCTTATTCTTGTGGTGCAGCACCGTGGCACGTATTTCTTTCCAACTACCCTATCTGAGCGTAGAACTAAGATCGCACAAAGCATCTCATTATCGACATCATAAGAATTATGGAAGCTTTGATACTGTACAGAGACACATACCCAGGAGGACCTGCAGCCTTCTTAGCAGACGTATCCCAATGGACTTTTGTGTCCAAGAACTATGTGTACGCTATCCAGACGATAATAGCGGACAGCGTCATCGTGAGTCCTTTTTGCAATCACGATCGATAACCATCAATTACGTTGACAGCTTTACCGCTGCTATATGGTATGGCAATCCAAACTCATCATGATCGTGCCTATCTTACTTTGGTGTGGTGCTGGCGGTGAGCGTGCCATGCGTTCTGAGTGACCGATTTAGTCGTTGACGAACCTCAAAGCCGCTGGAATTGGTGCTGCAGTGCAAGCTTCGCAAGCTTCTGTCTTTGATCAAACCCTCATAAATTGGATTATGGCATTTTACTCAACGACGTTCACGACCAACATGTTGACAACCGGTACGCATTTGTATTTCGATGAACATTAGAACGTATTTCTAAGCGTTCTTGATTTCCTAGTTCTCCTTGCTGCTCGTATATGGTACCTCGACCGGAAGGCCACACAGCTACGTGGTCACGGTACGTCTCAAGTACGGCACATCCTACACATCGTTATCGACTCTGGGGTGCTCTATAATGTCACCCTCGCTGTGTTGTGGATATGCTTTTCGATCAAATCCAGTGGTCAATTTGTAGTCCTAGATATGGTTAATCACCTAGCTCACCCGTTGGATATCCTCACTGACATACTTCTTTCTCTGTTAGATCATGCCCATCATTTCCATCACATTCTATATGGTCATCATCCGTGTCGGACTAGCTATCCGGGCGAACCGGCCAACCAACGTCTTCCCTCTCAGATGCTCCATCCCCGCTGGTTCTTATTCAGACCCGAAAAGCAAGATGCGCATCCAAATCCCATCACCGACTCAAAGGAGGGCTGAAAACGACCTTCGCCCATCAATGAGCCCCATGTCTCCCGTGGATGACGAGAACATCCGGAATCCAAGCGAAGTTAACTTTAAGGAGATTAAAGAGGTGGTATGAACTTGTCCGCCTCTGCGATGTTTCGCACATGAGCTGTATGCCATTAACGCCGATCTGGGAGGTAGGCGTGGGTTACAATGCTTTGGAGCCCTCACCATAGCTCCCATTATGACACTAGTCGAATATGTACACTATTAGTAGTAGTAGACTACCGGATGACAGTGTTTGTGACTCCTCTGGCCACACATCGAGCATGCAGGGAAGGAAAGGATTTCTCGATGTGAAACATGGTTGGTGTATCTCTGAGACCGGCTGCTGATATAGTAAGAGTTGAAGTCGGTACGGCAAGGACGGTGAGCTAGTGCATGATGCGCACGAAGAAGCCATCGTATAGTAAGAGCGGCACAAATGACAGTTAAAGGAGAGAGGGCAGGGGCAGGTAGTCGTTGGCTGTCTAGGACAGTCCTAGATCCATCCGCTACCCGCACGCCTTCCGGGCTTCCTCGCTTGCTCTCCAAGGTGTCTCAGCTCTATCACTTCCTTTTGTAAGGTCAGATCACGAGCGTGCTCCGAGCAGGCCGAGAGCGGGCATCACTGGTCTATCCAAGTCAGTCTTGCCATTGCCAATGAATAGTCATCCTAGCGTCGTGCGTTACTACAACATGAACATCGATTCGGCCACAAGAAAGGCCAGGTGTTATCGGTAGCGTGCGGAGAGCACTCTACAGAAATTCCTCTACACAGCTGGATCGTCACCGGTGCCACGAGAATAGAGTCTGCTACTAATAAGCGCTCACGGAAAACAGTATCTTTGCAGGCACTTCGTACGCCCCTTGAGGGTATCAACTTGAGGCTTCCTAGATTGGAGCTGCGAAACGTTTCTCGTGCATAGAACCTTGTGCAACGATTTTTAACTAGAGTGGAGGACCACAAAGCTGTGTGGCTGAACCCTCGACCGCGGCAAGATTCAGCGGCACATAAAGGCAGGGAACGTGTACCAGGGCGAGTGCATCCTTCGAACTACCTGAGGCCTGCGAAGGAACGGAAATGATACAATGATGGTCAATCTGAGTAAAAGAGACTGTACAAGGTTCACCGTAAGCGAGCAGGGGAGCTCACAAAGGAAAAGCTTTGACAAAGCCACGGCGTGTCCATGTCAATGACGACTCCGACGTCATTTGTATCTGCTGTACCTAGAAGTTAATAATTCAAGTGTTTCAGTAGTTCAATTGTCACGCGAAACTTCAAGTTGGGGACTCCGAGATCGGACTTGCCATGTGACTTCATGATACTACGCTGCATTGCCATGTCTTGATCTCACACGGACAGCTTCTACTGCTTGTGAGACGAGCCCGGCAATGGTTTAATACCGACTCAAGCAGAGCGTCGAGCATCATTGTCGAGCAACACCAGCGACGCGTCTCCCAGGATATCCGTGATACCATACACGCCAACGTCGACTGGATGGTCATCTGTACATCCCCGTTCACTCCGTCCCATCGGTCTGCACCCTCATCTGGACGCAGTGCAGACGCCCGCTTTGCCCAGTCGTAGACCCTCTATCTTTCATACCACAGCGCACGGTGTCTACCGACTCAGCACCCATCTCGTCCCGGCTGTTTATCCGCGACTCGTACCCGACTTTCCCCTCCCCGTCGTACCCGCATATGCAGCCAGCGGTGCGCCCAGCGAACGGCGCGACAAGATGAAAGCGCTCGCCAAAGAGGTCCAAGAGACACAAGACCTTTGGGAAGATGGTAAGATCGAAGGCAAGCTGAGCGAAAAGTTGCTCTGGAACTGTATCAACCGCTATGTGCGCACGTCGGCACGGCCTGGTACTACAGCTGGTGGCCGCATCACGCTCTTCTTGGCCCATGCAAACGGGCTTCACAAAGAGGTGAGTACCGGTTTTGACGACGCGTGTTTCACGACGGCTGAGAGCGCCTGGGTAGACGTGGGAGACGATGCTTCGATACCTTCTTGATGCGCCCGCGGGCGAGATGGTCGACGAGGTGTGGGCATGGGAGGCTGTCCAGCATGGGGATGCTGCTCTCGTAAACGCAGAGCATCAAAATGGGTTATGTGCGTCCTTGTTTCACCTACTACGGCGCGTGGAGAGTAACGATTTCCCTAGACGACTGGCTAGATGACGCGCGCGACATGGCCCAATTTTTGATGCATTATCTACCCGAGAACGTGGGAGAAACAGCACTACCCACACGACTAGAGCGTGTGTCTGCGTCGGTGGCGAAAGCCAGGGAGGTGCACGGCTATCGCAAGCGCAGATTGGTTGTGGTCGGACACTCATTCGGAGGGTGCACTTCGTGAGCAGTTTGACATGCGTGATCGATCGCATGGCTTGATCATCACCCGTGCAGACTGAGGGTAGCCATTGACTTTCCGAAATTGTTTTCTGGATTTGTATTGGTGGACCCTGTCCTTCACAAGCCCCGTATTCGTCGGCCTCTGCATCTCCACCCGTTGGTGTTCGGAGCCTTGACCCGACGCGATTGTTGGTCATCTCGGTGGGTAGCCCTGCCCGTCAACCAAAGCCTTGGACTGATTTAGAGTAGGGAAGAAGCCCTCCGGCTGTTCAGAAAGTCGCCATTCTTTAATACATGGCACCCGGAGGTCTTGCGGGACTATATTGATTATGCACTCACTGATGCTCCAGCGGGAGGTGTCACGCTCAAGATTAGTGGGCTGCAGGAAGCGATATCGTTTGCGAATTACATGACATCTTATGAGACATGGGAGTTGCTGGGACAGCTGGACGAGACCATTGCACTCCGGTGGGTTATCCCCGAAAAACCGCCGTGAGTGTTTCACGATCAGTGATACGGAGAAATGTTGATATGATGCACAGGTTGACAACCGAGGAAGCCACGTATGAGAGAGTGTGGCGTCGACCTGCCAACTCGACCAATGCGGTGTTTCACTTTGCGAGCCATTTGGTACGTCGGACTCGTGCCAGGCTTGCTGTCGGTGCTTATTCATTTGGCACGTAGATCGTGCAGGAGGCGCCCCTCGAGCTAGGTGATCTTACAGAGCGTGTTAGTCACTGCACTGCTGATGCGGCGTCCACAGCACATGATATAGCCGAGTTTCTGCTGCGGAGGCTTGGGTCTACGAGAGCGCATTTGTAGGAGCGTTAGATTATTTGAAGTGTATGATGACACATTTGAGCGTCAAAAGTTTTGTACAGCCCGGTATCGCTTTTTTTTTCCCTCACCCTGGTGACAGAGCGGCCGATCTTATTCTTGAGCTACCCAGGGCACCGCTAGACAGTGCCGCTGGCAGACCCTTTTCAACCTCTTGTTTTCCTACTGTATGCCCTACTACGCTTAACGACCCAGACATGACCTTGGCATCAAGCTCTGGTAGCAAAACCTTTCCCTGGCTCTCCTTCTTCCTCCTCTCTGCAGCAGTCTCTGCAGCGCCTTACAGCGGCACGGATGGACTAGGCCGAAGAGACAATAGCTCGTCAAACAGCCCTGGCAGTATCAGCATGAGCGTATGGGTACGTGACAGCCCTTTGTTACTGTGGGCGGTATTGCTCAGCGTCTGTGGTAGCTTCCCATTCTGGCAGTCACAATGGTGTTCCTTCTCGTCTCGCTCTGCACCTGTGTTCGTAGGTGCGCAGCAAATCAGGCAGCCGCTTCGTCGGCAAACGCCAATGCCACTGGGTCCACTCCTGCTAACACTAACACCGGGCGCAACCGTCGGCGACCCCAAAGGACGCCCAGTCAGATATCGACCAGGTCGTTGCCACCATATATGAAGGACCCAGGCGACCACGAGTTGGTGTTGTATCGGTGCGTGTTCATTTCTTCTGTAATGGTCATTTCCGAATAGCATCCACAGCGGTCCCGACGGGGAGGATCAAATGCCGATGCCAATGCCTACGCTCGCCGAGGACGACGAGGAACGCCTTGAGATGCCCAACGAGACGTTTGACGTTCCACTCAACCGTATGGAGTCAATGGACACAATGCCCGATTCCTCGACGACGACTTTGATGTCGCGACCTCCCGAGCTACATTCTGCCATGTCCCACCATCAACGTCCCAGTGGGGATTCGGACTCGGTCGGAAGTGAGGCAGAGCTTCTTGCTACACACCAACGCGCAATTTCTGTGGATAGCCCTCCCGACCCCAGAGGGGAAGCGCCACCGTATAGTGAAGCAGTGGCGGAGACGGCGACCAGTGAATCTGAACCGTCTTCCGACCCTGCAGTTCCTCCCCCCTCGCACGTACCCAACCTGGCTCCTGGGAGGGCACGTCCGCGATTCACCTTCCTTACGCGCAATCCCTTTAGTTCACACCGCGATGCTAACAATGTAAACATGCCAATGCGCGCTGATTCACCAGCATCATATACACGATCCGGGTCAGCCATGACACGAATTTCTTCTCGCGAGTCACACGAGAGCCATCACTCGCGCACGAATTCAAGAAATAATAACCCCCTCTCACATGGGCATAATCACTCCACCTCGAGTTTGTTCCGTGCATTCCACTCGCCGTCACCTGTACCGCAAGCAGGATCATCGTCGATCACGCCAGACAACATTTCTGCACCTCTCACGCACACTGTGACGCGCGCCGAGTTCCGCATCCCCAAGGGCGGTGTGTTGACGCCTGAGCAGGTCAAGTTGATAACGAGTCGGGATGCGCTGGAGAGATTTGGGATGCCATACGGTCCTGATGCCGTTGCTGCGTTTTCGTTGTCTAGAGAGATGCCGCCTGGGTTCGAGAGCGTAGTGGGGGAGGGAGGTGGTACTTCGGAGGTAGCTGTGGATCGGACGGTGGAATTGGACACTGCCCCGCCATCGCCAGCAGAGGATTTGGAGACACGGAGCGTACAAGTGGAGGATCCGCGACCAGCGACACCAGAAACGGCGCGGCCAAACGAATCGACACTGACAGTTTTATGAATTCTGACTTTTTACTTGGATATTTATTTTCGGCGAGTGGAAGGAGGATGTATCGTACATAGCTAATTCGATGATTTTCAATGGGCTCGATGGGAGATGGAAGCGAGGAAGAAGAAAGGCTGAGCTTGTTTGCTGTTTGTCTCTGACTACTCCACCATCTGCTCGCCGTCGTCGTCGTCCGCCACGGCGACGACAACATCGTCCACGTCACCGTCCGAACATCGCTCGCATGTCTGGAAAAGCACCTCCACGCGGCCCAAGAGCACTCTTGAGTTCATTGCCCATCCCACCGCCTTCATCGCAGACATCCACCACCTCCACCTCGTCCTCGCCGGGCGGTTCCTCGAGCAAACACCCCCCGACCGCACCGCGCAGTTTGGTCAACGGCGTCCCCACCCCACCTCGAGCAAAGCCTGTCGTCAACGGCTATCCTCCCACCTCCCCCACGATCCCCAATGCACCGCTAGCGCCGAGATCGTCGCAAAAGGGGAAGCAGCCAGAGTCGGCCTGGTCCACGTCTGACGTAGGTCTCTTTTTCTGCCGCTCAGTCCGAGCTCATATTGATATGGCGTGTAGAACTGGCAAAACAACGAATCAAAGAAACCCGCACCAGCGACGGTCGAGGATGGCATGAGGCCCCACGAGCCGGTCAAGATTGCGTTTGCGCTGAACGTGCGGACGTCTCTCTCTGATGCGCGACCACTACCTCCTCAACCAACCTCGGAACCGCCGCCACCTCCACCTCCGCCAGGACCACCCCCTTCCGACGAGCCTCCACCCCCACCCCCACCTCCACCTCAATCTCCACCCCCGCCTCCACCACCCCCTTCGCCTCCTCGACTACCCCCTTCGCCTTTGAACACGAACCCCGTACTACCACCTCCACCATCGCTACCGTCACCACCACCTCCGCCTACACCACCTGCGCACGACCGCGCGCGATCGCCCTCACCGCCACCTCCACCCACGTCACCGCCCCGTGTCCAATCACCTCCCCCTTCTAGACCGCCATCTCCCCCGCCTCCTTCATCGGAACCACCACCGCAGCCCGTTGCATCGAGTTCAACACCACCTCGACCTCCATCTACATCTCCGAAAACCTATTCCCTTCCACCACTTCCAGCCTGGCCGCCACCTCCCTCTGAATACCCGCCTGGACCTAATTTCAAGATAATTTATGACCCTATTACCGACAAGGACAAAGATGGTCGCATGCGTGCGCTTCTGGAGAAAATTCGTTTGGTTGACAAGGACAAGCCCACACCCTCGGAAGCACGAATAAATGGCAAGGGAAAGGGCAAGGAGACGATCACACGGTATCATGGAGAGGTCATCGAGGGTGAGCTGGTACCTGTGCCTAAGGATCCCCGTAAGGGTTCTGGGTTCAAGAGACGGCCGGGGCGAGATGCGTTTCACGAAGTCAAGTACGAGGTGCGTCGTACGTGGTCGTGTAGTGCCCATGTTTCTGACTGCATATCAAGTATGATCAACACTCGACGGGTCCACCTCCATCGACGGCCGTGCTTATCACGAATATTTCCCCTTTGACGCCTACACAACAAATACGGCGTGCATTTTCGGTGCATGGCAAGATAGTCTCGTTTGAGCCACAGATTGATATGGAGACTGGGATGGCCCTTGGAATCGTCTTTGTTCGGTATCACACACACGACGAAGCAAAGCAGTGTGTCGAACGTGCGCACGGCAAGAAGCTTGGCGTGGTCACGGGCGTTGGCGAAGGAGAAGAGCTCAAGGTGGTTTTCGACGGTGAGGGGTTGAAGCTGAAGGCCGTTCTCAAGGAGTTGGATGAGCGAAGGAGACGGGACAGGGAGGAGAAACGGCGGAAAGAGCGAGACACCAAAGCAGCGCATCTTCCACATCCACCACCCTTGCCCTCAACGACGACCCCGAACTCGACGCATACCCCGAACCCTTCGACCGCAAACTGGCGACCGAGCCACCAGCTACCACCGCGGCCTGCCCACATCCCTCATACCTCGAGTGGTCGGACATCGCCGACACAGGCGCGTCCCATGAAGAAGCAGCCTCCTCTACCCCTCTTCACCAAAGCACGGATGAACTCGACGAGGGATCGATATAGCGACGCCGCGCCACCCTCACACTCTTCGTCCTCTACGCCTATTCACACCCGTGGGCGCCCATCGCATTACACCCATGCCCTTGGCGACCGAACACCTCGTTCCCGTTCACCATCCCCCATCGCACGTAAGCCTGGCCAACCCAGTGCACGACATGCCCATTCCCGCTCCACGGCCTCCTCCTCCATCCTCTATGCCCTCTCCAAGAACGGTTACGACCACGTCCGCCTCGAGCTGAGTGGAGGTGCGATGCACTCGGTCCTCGAATCAGACGTCCTCGCCTTTTTCGCGGACTTCAAAGTCGATGGCGTTCTACGCGATCACGGCGCGTGGTATGTCACGTTCAAGACGCCTGATTCAGCGCGGAGAGCTGGCATGGTGCTTAACTCGGGTGGACGGACGATCGCGCATCATTCAGTGACGGTCACGGCATGTCCACCACCTTCCAAGGGCGCGGTGGCAATGGCGGAGCACAGTGAGCCAGCAGCGGGGACGAAGAAGACGTGGACACCAGAGGAGATGGTGCATAATGCGGAACTTGCGATTTTAAGGGAGCTCAGGGCGTTGTTGGAAAAGGACATTACCGAGCGGGTCGTCGCCACTGGCCTGCGCAAGCTGGTGGCGGAGGAAAAGGCCAAGGCAATGGTCGAGTCCAGGGGCAAGCCTGAGGGCGCAGTGGTCGATGGTGAGACGAAGCCAACGGAGAAGAAAGGGTGGAAAGGGTTGTCGTTCCGGAAACCTGGCAAGAGGGCGAGGGAGGATGAAGTCAAAAGTGTGGCACCTGTGGCAGAGGTGGAAGTTCAAGTGGATGCGGTGGTGCGTGACCTGCAGCCGGAGCCGGAACCGGAGCCGGAACCGCTCGTGTCACCCCCGAAAAAGAAACGGAAGAAAGATGTTGTACGAATGGAGCGGAGTGCCGAGGTCGAGTCAGAAGTCGAGGACGAGGTGGGTCTGGAAGCGCGGAAACGGTTATTATCGGAAGACCTCGAGGAGGAAGAACCGGTCAAGAAAAAGGCAAAGAAGGAAGTGGTGGTGGACGAGATGCCAGTACCGACCAAGAAGCCACCAGCCAAGAAGAAGCCAGCCAAGAAGAAACCAGTCAAAGAAGTCATCGAGGAAGTCATCCTCTCGGAAACCTTGGAATTTGTTCCTCCCACCACCACTACCATTGATGTCTCCAAACTCGAATCCATTTCACGGTCTCCTTCGCCTGTTCCGCAGGAGCCACCGCCACCGGTTGAGCCTCTCGACGTATTTCAGCTGGGTGTTTGCGAGGACGACGAAGACCTTTACTTTGCCCGGTTGGTGCTTTCCGGAGAGACAGAACTCCGACGCCCGCCATCGCCTCCCCCAGACGCTGTTCCACCATTCCGCAAGCATCTTACGGGCTCTGCACGTACAGAAGGCTATTACAAAATTTCTCATGCCGAAAAGTCCGCCTATGTCGCTCAGTACACGCTCCGATCTACCAACATCGAAAGCGTTGCTCCTAAGGATAAGCCGCCTGCCCAACATGTTACTTCTTCACGGTCGAATCGCGCCAATGCGCGGCGGCGAGCACAAGGCTTGGAAGAGATCAACCAGGTCCAACGTGCCGTCGCGCTGTCAAAAGGCGAGACGGGCGCGGCG
>JBBPTV010000099.1:8861-50082 GCA_038094275.1 Tubosaeta brunneosetosa
ACAGGTAAGTAAACTGCCCAATCACGAAAAGATGACTCTAAACAAGTAAGACAGCTGGAACAACGTGGGCAATAGTGGGCCGCTCATTGACATATTTGTTCATAGATATAACTTCTACTTTCAGTCATCTACATCGACCAACCAATCGGGACCGGTTTCTCCTATGGAATAGACACGGCCAACAGCACAGAGGCTGCTGCGCCATTTGTCTGGAAAGCATTCCAGATACTTTTTGAGAGCCAGGTCTTCTCCGAGTATGCGAGTCGCGAGTAAGTGCTTCAGAATGCTTCTCCTAAGACATCAGATTTACAGCATGCGACTAGGTTTATCTTTGCAACAGAGAGCTACGGTGGCCACTACGGACCCGGCTTCGTAACATTATTCAATCAAAAAAACGCTTTGATCGCTAGCGGTGCAATCAAAGGTGAACCTATTGTTGTCAGTGCTCTCGTGATCAACAAGTAAGCGGTATCTGAGTGATTGTACATGCCAAATTTGCTCAGTAATATTTGATCATTGCAGTGGTTGGTTTGATCCCCTGATCCAGAACATCGCCTACTACAATTTTGCAACTTATGCTCCGGGATATGGTCAGCTCCAACCCAATGGTGTGTTGAAGAATATCTCTGAAGCACTCAATGGCCCAAATGGATGCGTGGAGCAAGAGAAACGCTGCTACTCTGCAGGTGACTCGGCCGAATCTAACAATATTTGTAAACAAGCAGACAGCTATTGTGTATGTTGGCAGGTTTTATACACGGTCACCCACGTTAATCTCTCGATCCGACAGGGGAACAATGTCTTCAACCCTGCGGTTGGGAACAGAGACCCTAATGATCTCCGCCAGAATGCCTCGGCGCCTTTCCCTCCCGAGTACTATGTGAATTACTTGAGCATCCCGGAGGTTAGGAGCAAAATAGGTGCTGAAAGCGCTTATCAAGAATGTTCCAATTCCCCCGATGATTTATTCATGAGGACCGGAGACGTACGTCGTCTGGAGGCCTCAATGACGATGACTGATGAACAGATACCCCACAGGATGCACGATCGTGGCTTGCTCAGTTTTCTGAGCTGGTGAATTCTCGACTCAGGGTCCTGGTCTGGGTGTGTGGGACAGACTGTGGACACTTTGACTCTGACTGAGCTTCACTTCACGACAGGCTGGTGATGCAGATATCAAGTACCTACGTGTTCTGTCCTTCGATATTCGTTGACGCTGACTATCCCACAGTTGCAACTGGCTTGGTGTAAGTGAGCAGTTGTGGTCGGCCATTATCCACTGAATGCTACAGAATTATGCCTGTGCGCTTGCTATGAACTGGTATGGGAACGAGACACTCCACAACACGCCTCTCCGTGACATCACTCTTCACGGCACCACTATTGCTGCCGTTGCAAACGTGGACAACTTTTCCTTCGCGTATGCACAACCTATTAATCATCATGCATCATGGCCGATGCTGACCTTCCAACCCGACACAGGAGGGTTTTTGCTGCTGGGCATGAAGTGGTACGATTAATAGGTTCAGACAGTGCCATTACTAAACGCGTCTTCAGCCTGCATTCCAACCTGCAGCAGCTCTGGAGATTTTCACCCAAATCATCAATAAGGAACCTCTGCATTCGGTGTAAGAGGTGACGTCGGGTCAGGAAGATAAGTACGAGCCCTGTTAGTTGCGAGCAAGCATGTACAGAATGAGTAACCAATCAATTTGAGTATCGCCCGCGCTTTCGACATGCCATACACTGTCTGAATTGGGTTGAATCCACAATGATGCGAGATTTACGATCACGCAGATCATCAGCTTATTCTTATTGGTGGCTTGTGGGGATATGCCGACTAACGGATGTCATCCTCTCGAGTATCTAGGAGAATGCGGCAATTGTTCAAAGGAAATATAAGATTCCAGGGCGTGCCAAGTGGCAGTCCGCGGAGGTTCGCATACTATATTTCGAGGGGCACGTTCGGGGAGTGGGCTACAAGCAGTAGTTGAAAAGAACTTCGGATATGATCGCCTTCCTAACAAAGTGCTCCTAGCTTGAACGATATGAGATACCAGGGAGGCATGGAAGAGCCTCTAGCCAACTGAGCTCAGAGGGTTGGCACTGATCAAGTCGCAGGCTCCATGGCAAACGTGTTGAGCTCCTGGCAGTATGACTATGACTCAAAACTACCTGGCACATGTGATTTCGACATCGTCCAGTTTGTCCAAGTGGCGAGCTGTTCTCTTTCTCTACCTTCACTCCGAACTTGCAACTTATGACTGAAGCCACGTACAAGCTACCTGCTGTTTTCGCTGATCCGGAGGACTCGCAGTTGGTAGCAGACGCGAAGAAACGAGTCCCGCAGGATCAGGATTATTCGTACACAGAACGAGATGTCATCCTTTACAACCTCGGTATTGGTGCTGCTGAGCAAGAACTGCACTGGATATACGAGGGCCACGAAGATTTCAATGCTCTCCCCACTTTTGGCGTCATTCCACAGTTTGCTGCCAGCTCAGGTGTGCCGCTCGGGTGGCTCCCAAACTTCAATCCCGTATGTTCTCAGGCACTGTCCCTGCTCTAACCCTGGCACTATTTACTTCATGTTCTTGCTGACGACGCTTTGCCACTTATAGGCGATGCTTTTGCATGGCGAACAATTCCTGTCCATCAAAGCTCCCATACCTTCTGAGGCAAACTTAGTCAACGAAACCCGGTGTGTCATGACTCCCACCGGGCGGGTCTCCTCTACGCCACTGACCACATGGAACACAGGCTACTGGAAGTTCTAGACAAAGGAAAAGCTGCTTCCGTCACCACCCTTGTCCATACCAGGAACAAGGTCACGGGGCAGCTTCTCTTCGAAAACCAAGTCACCGTCTTTATCCGTGGCGCGGGCGGGTTTGGTGGTAAGCGTTCAGGTTCCGGTATGTGTCGGCCGAACCCGGTTACGCCTTTCTTTGCCCACGCAATTTGAACGTCATCGCAGACAGGGGGGCAGCGTCTGCTGCGAACGTGCAACCAAAGCGTGCTCCAGATGCCGTCATGGAAGAAAAGACGTCGGCGACACAGGCCGCTCTATATCGGTCAGCATTGTTCATCAACCAACTTTGAGCGTTCGTTGATCCAGTATCCATAAATGTGTAAATCAGTCTGAGCGGCGACTACAATCCGTTACACGTAGGTGTCATGATTCTTCCCCTTTTAGTGGATTTGGTTTCTGACGCCCCCTTTTACTCCATTCATCTCATTTGGTATCCGTTTGCTGACGACGATTTCGAATCGGGTGATTTGACCCCAGATCTTTCCAGACTTTGCCGCGATGGGCGGGTTCAGTAAACCGATCCTGCATGGTACGTCAATGTTTCTCCACCCCCGTTCAATCGACCTGTTTCCCGTTGACGTTTGGCTGGTTGTGGGGTGGCTTGATGGCCCGTAGGGCTTTGCTTTATGGGGATTGCAGGAAAACATGTCGTCAAGTCATTTGGCACTTTCAAGGACATCAAAGTCCGGTAAGTCGCAAAACCAATCAGCTCCCCGTGTTTTCGTCGAAGAGGCCAGGGATCTACTTCTTGTCCCCGTTCCTCTGTTGTCCATCGCAATCTATGTTCGCTGATCCGATTGTCCATCCCTCGTACGAACGTTGCAGGTTCGCTGGGATTGTGTATCCCGGCGAGACGCTCGTCACAGCAATGTGGAAAGAAGGGAACAAGGTGATCTTCTGTACGTCACCTTCCTTTTTCTCTGGACGAAGTACCTTGCCACGGACTGTGTGTTCATGTTTCTCGTACTGGTGCAGGTACGAGGACGAAAGAACGAGGGACGACTGTGTTGACGAACGCCGCGGCGACGCTCGCAGACGGAGATTGGGCGAAGTTATAGTAACTTTATGGCACCCTAGCTACGAATGTACCGATCGCTCCGAAACTGTTTTGTTGGAGAGACGAGCATTCCAGGATTTGTGAAGGTGAAAGTTTATGAAGTAAATATATTAGGCCAGAGTGCGCAGATAAATCCGCAAACACAGGTGTACCTTTCAGACATGTTTCAGCACCATCCGGGTTGGACGTTGAAGACGTAGGATCATTACACTAGTCTGGACAGAGATGAACTTGTAACGAATGCATGAAAACGGTATTGTGGATCATGATGCATAATGATGCACGACCGTGTGTTTCGCACAGCAACGTGTCAGGCATCCATATTCTAACAGGACAACAGGGGAGGAACACCTAAAAGGGTATGCAGTGTCAGGACACCATACGATTGCGCGCGTCAGTGGGAGACATGTCCTCCTAAGCATCAAATTATGACGTACCGGGGTAGTACCAAAACGTGACGCAGAGGATGAGGTAAAGACCTGGTACCATTTACGGTCAGTAAAAGAAAGCCCACCCGTCTTCAAAGCAACGAACACGCACATATCAAGATCATCCCTTCAAGCCAGTTCGACCTGCCGTCTTGGAGAACGTAATTCACAGTGAGCACTGTACGGGTCATAGGTAGTTATGGAACGTCATGGACGAAGGAGAAAGATATGGACCCACCTGAAAGGAAGAGGACGATGGACTGGAAAGGGTCAAACAGAAGTGTAAGCGGCTTGCCAAGTATCCACCCCAAAGTAACAATGAATCTGTGTCGACGACAGGAGTAAGGAGATACAGGTTTACCAATAGAATAACAGGAACATACGGAATAACGAAGAGCGCAATTTGCTGCGGTCGAGGTCAGTGGAGTATATCAACAGAACATAGCAAGAAAGCCCACGATGCTGGAACCAACTGCAACACCCAGACTGAGCGTCAATTTGTCCTTGACAGAAACTGTGACTGCGGTGACATGTTCTGCGGCATTCCCGACGATGGGGAGAAGTATGACGCCAACAAACTCTTTGCTGATTGCTCCGGTGTCCGTAAGACCGCCAATGGAATCTACCATAAACTCCGCAGTAACAGCGACAAGCTATGCAGGTCGCGAATGGTGACTTTGACTATCGGGGGTGAACATAATCGGTAAACTCACCACAGTGATGCCAAGCAGGAGTCCGAACGATACAGGAACACTCATCTGAGGCTCCTCAGTTTCCTCTTCATGTAGTATTGGTGCGACAACACGGCCTGACTCTGGGTCCAATACTGGCCGAGTCCCGCCCTCTGATGCAGAGAAACCGGCGTGTTGTTGTGGGGAGGCGACCAGTGGAGTTTCGGTGAATTGGGGTGCAGCTGCGTGCTTGCCACGACGCAATCTCCTGAACTTGAATGGATTTTCGTTGTATTTCTTCGACTCCAGGATTTCCTTGCTACCATCCTGATAGAGCCCTTTGTGGGAAAAGAGCTGGAAGAAAAGGTAGGATGCATAGACTAAGACAAAATAGTCACGTTAGTCATGCAATCATCACCTGAAAAACTAAACCGTACTAAAGAGCAGAATAATAGCCACCTGAAGATAGCTTAGATGAGTTCATGCATCCAAGGTGTCAATGAACTCACCCCATGACTCATTCTAAGGATCGAGTTATCAGTGGTGTCTATATCAGTCCCTCTTTGAACCAGCACGAAGGCACTAGGGAGAAGAACGGCAACAACACTGATGGTGAGAAGCGTCGAGTTCATTTGTGCTGCGACTTTCAAAGCCGAGTTTTAATCGGTGACAACGACAAAACGATGAGTACGCACTAAGCCCGAACCCCTGCTCCGAGAACCTCAGCCCCCCTGCGAAGAAACACATGCCCAGCACTAGCACTTATGGAAGTCAAGATTGTCAGGCTGAACAAGGGATGCACGAAGAATATCTTACACAAATTACTAAGGATAGACCCCACGACTAGCAGAGGGTATCAACATGGAGAAGCGTGAGCCGACGAAAGGACCTTTTACTCACGCGATGACTGCACGATATCCAGTTCACATTTGGCTAAAGCGATGATCTAGGGATGCAGGATGAGCATACGACATGGTTTTACGGACAGAGTCCAACATACCGAGACGATTAATTCGACACTGACATTAATGTAAAATAAGCCCAACGAGAGGAACAAAGATGATCTACATACGCATTCCCCTAGAAGGGGTTGTCAAAAGGCCCTCTAAAAGACGGTTGACACTCACGAGTGTGGCATTCATGAGGCCAGCCAGAGTTTGCCCAACTCGCATGGACAGCTCATCCGTCGCAAATGCAAGCAGCTAGCAATTAATGAATACCGCGTTGAAATTCCAGAGTCGTCGACCAACCTTGGCCAGAGGTATGATGGCCAGAAAAGAGACTGTTGAAATGAGTCAATGGGAAGCACTGGACAAGAAGTACGGGTACGAACAGACAAAGATGAGTGTGTGTTGGTTGGGCAGTGCAAAATTTAGAGCCCACTTACCCGAGAACGTCAGTGGAGAACAAGACACTGAGAAGGAGTGATACTTACAGAGAGTGGAATGCAAACAAGGAGGATGTTCAAATCTGGGGGGTGAGGTATCAATGATAGTAAAATCTTCGTCGCGGACCACTTACACGACGCAAATATAATGGATCTCATACTTTTCCAGACTGTTGGGGCCTGTCCCACCTTCTTTTCAGGTTGCATAAGTGTTGCGGCACGTTGGCGAAGAGAGGGGTTCGCTCGTTTCCCCCCCTGCTCCGTTGTTCGTCTCGTCATACCCGAGGATGGCCCAGCCGGCTCCGGGGAGAGAACTAAATGTGTAGAGTCCAAAAGCGACTCCGAGGTTCCATGTTCCGCCACTGATGTCAATGACCGAGCGGTATCCATGAGCTTCGAAGGAGTGAGTCCTTAGAATATGTGACCCACTGCTATTTCGGAAGTTAGGAGTCAAAATATTCGTGCCAGAATGCCAGGTGTCGGTTAGCTTGAGTCGCGAATAAGAAACGAGTCAGGGAGGTAAAGAAGAAATCTGCGGATTTTCCAGGTGGAATGTCCTATTTGAAGGCCAGTGAGGTGTGGCACGGCGATTATGCCAAGTACAGCCAAGCCTTGCACAACTTACACCCAAAAAGGCAACCTCTGTCGTTCGAACCGACCTAGGGCAATTCGAAGGAAGTCAGTGTCTTCTGAGATTTTTTTTCTTCTTTTTGAACCTATCTGCTACGTTGACGGTATCCACAATCACGTTCAGCAGCTGAGTTCTGACTGGTAAATGCCATGAATCGGAGATGTCCGACAGCAGAATTGTTCCATTCGAATGTTCCATATCCACGCACGCACCGCATCACGACGGGCTCACGTCTATACTTGTACCGCCCCAACCACTACAAACGGGACTGTTTGCAAAGAAGTGCACCGCGTATCACGATGGCCCATGTCCTCACGATTTTATACGCCTTCCGACGCCTAAGGCATGATGCTCCCATTGCCGTTCCATCGTCGGATGTCACACGCCTCGGCTATGGTCCTCAGACGCGCCACACAATCGATCCGCGGCTTCTGAGACTGCGTTTGTTTCGACTCTGCGACACCAGTATCTTATTTTTTTCTGATGCGGCCTACGCGATGCTGTAGTCACATGTTTAACTCAGCAGGTAATGCAATACACAAACGAATAGATAAGATAATCATGCCAGCGCGTGCTTTCTCCTCGCCCAAGCAGCTAGGTTAAGTTTCGTAGCCTGAGCTAGCATAAATCAGTTATACTGAATCGATAGTTGCCTCGTGTACAGCACGCCCCCGCACTGTCATGCAAAATAACGGATGTACTTATATATAATCCAGGGAAAAACTGACGAATAAACTAGGGAAAAGATGCGTGTATACACAACCCTTCAGGGTATGCGAACAGTACAGCTAAGCGTAGAGGATTAAGTCATGCAAACGAAAACGCAGATAAGCTCCATATAGCATCACCGGTCCAAATGAACAAATTAGTTGCAAATTTTTCAAACACGTGTATGTCATCCGATATCCAGGGGATGTGTCCCGAGGTGTAGTTCCGTTTACCCTTGATATGCGAAAGAAACAGCGCCATATAAACCGTCCTCGCGGCCCAACATACCGTAGCCATGCAGGACCTTAGTAACACAATGGATCGTGGGTGAATAACCAATAGGTGAAAAGATAGTACATTACATACCTCCATCTTTCTTGCATGCCATCCGACCCCACTGCTGACATTTCCATTCGCATCCGCTAGCCGATCCATTTCGACCCGTAAAGGATGATCAGCGGGTAGTTGCCTCCGCAGTTCCCCACCTACCCATCCACTCGCTGTGTCAACGTACCAGCCTCGGCCCCCTTTACTGCGGATGGTCCGCCACGTCCCAGCGCCAACTCCGAGGCTGACAAGTGCCGGTATGGGTAACTCGATAACCCGAAGGCGGGTGGGTGCCTGTGCAATAATAGGCTCGGGGCTAGATATAGGCGTGTGAGGCGGTGTACACAGCGGCCCGATAAGCCGCGTGTGCAAAGCGATGGAAGCTTGACGTCCAGGCCTCCGAGGTCCACCCGTACCAGCACCAGCCCGGGCCCAGTCGAGCTCTGGTGAAGTGGATACAAGCGTCAGCACCTCAACATTGACAGCCTTGGTTTTGATAAATGTAGTGACAACTTCCAACTCGAGTCCCGTGATATATGAGAGACCCAACGAGCGTAGCCTCGGCTGTGGCCTGCACACGTCTCGAAGTAGTTCTCTGGTAACAGGAGCACTGGAGAGGTCGAGGTATGTGAGTTCACCATTGGTGAAGCATGGAGCGAGGGCAAAAATTTCGCGAAGGTCGTCGGAAGACAGTGGAGATGGAAAGGTTTGATCACCATAGAGCGAGAGTTCTTGTATACGGGCCGCAGCAGGGGCTTGGATGAGGAAATCTCTGATAGATTCTCCCGTCAAGCGGATGCATCGAGCCAGGGCAAGCGAACGAAGCTTAGTAGACGAATTCCCAAGTGCGCTTAGCAACTCTGGCGTGACACGTGTAGCAGACAAGTCGAGGTGGGTGAGAGATGGGAAGGCGAGGACGAAAGGAGTAAGAATGTGCGGCTGGATCGATTTTACACCCCGAAGGCAGAGACGCTGGAGACCAGGGAATGTCAATGAGTCTTCTCGGGCAAAACGGACGGCCCGACGACGCCTCGTGTCTGTTCCCTCGTCTTCACTCCCACTTGAATCGCCATCATGGGGGAGGAGATAGGCGTCGACAAACTCGGTAAGCGCACTAACGAAGACAGCACTGACACAACCTGTCAGATCAACGGCCTCAAGGTCTTTGCAGTCCCGCCTCCTTTCGCGATCATCTTCCTCGAGATCACTGTCGTTGGCAAAGAACCCACGCCCACGTGAAGGGCGACCTCTTCCATGAGAGGGAGATCCACGCAAAAATAGCTCATTTAAGACGGGGAGAGTCAATGCCCCGTCCATGTATTCAGTCGCGCCGAAGGCTGTCAGGTTCGGCATTTCCTGGGAGAAATAAATCAGCCCAGATGGTAGAGGTATGAGAAAATGAGACAAACTTTTAAGATTGCCTGGACACGTTCGCCGGTGACAAATCGACTGTTAACTCCTTCTTCCACGGAACGGCGCATGCCGATAGTCCGGAAATGGTTAAAATCAATGTGCTGTACGAATCTCCCAGGGCGTGGGTCATGGAGGGTCGGAACTAAGGCACGGTGAGTCCGGATCTAGGAAACAAAGAATGGAGCACAGGCATACCGTAGAAGCCGGGCTCGTTCCTCTCCACTACGTTTTGTACCGCATCGCTGATGGTGCGCATGATCTTCCACCGGGCGGGACTCTGACTCTTCCCCCTAAGGCGCCGCGGACTAGGGTCACGAGAGGCAGGCGGAGACAATAGTTCCGGAGGGATGGAACCGTCTGGACCGCTAAGCGTCTCAAGAATCGATTCCTTCCATTTTTTGAGAGCATCCTCTTGGCTGGAATTGCCGGGCGCCGTGGTGCTGGCAAACGCAGCCTTTGTAGCAGCATCGATGGATTGCTCCACGGCGAGGGCAGTATGTTCGTCTGAGCTCTGATCTTCACCACCGGTGATGACATCGAGGAGGGCAAGCCAGCTCCGCGGGAGGCGGACTTCAATTCGCTGCCACAACCAAGGTTTGGCAGCGTCGTACCACGCACGATTGACGAGGCAAAGATTAGCCAGCGTCCTGCGGACGAGAGGTTCTGGGGAGTGGCTGGGCGGCATCGAGGAGGGCAGGGCAGACGGTGCGCCATAGTTTCCGAGGGCAATGGGATCTAAGGAGGTGGCAAACTGGGGCAAGCCCGATGCATAGACATAGGCGCAGATAGTGAAGAGTAATTCTGGGGGGTATTGAGCAATGACGGACATGGTGACGGACTGACCGTGGTGGTGGACTAAGCCGACTTTTTATATGCTCATACTTGTCGGGACACCATGCCAGCCAGATGACGTAATCCGGGGATAAAAAGGCACGGGTGACGGGATAGCCGATTTTTACGTCACTTGTGGCAGCGTCGTAGCAGGGCGGGACCGGCGTCCCGTCGTTCGCCCGGAGCAAGACCCGCAGAAGCGCAGGGAAGAGAATACTGTATAGCATCCCGACAATTCACGAACTCTGACACACCACCATAGCACGCAATACTTGCAGGGCCAAGCACCGATACGTTCCTGCACTAGTCCCTACTTGACTAAAAATGCTAATCTAGTCAACGGTACCCCAAATTCATATCCGACCTCATCATGGATACCAAACGTGCGATCCTGTAATGGCGACGTTCGGTTTCACACGCTCGCTGGCAGTGGCCAACGGAAATGAAGTGTTTTCTTTCTCACAGGGTTGCCACCGAGTGGATCTCGCTGTGCGTGCTAATGCGCTTCGCTAACGCTTGAGCGTTTTAGCCACTCGATTTCATATGTTTCGACGAATATGTACCATCCAGGCCTAGACACCTCCTTCGGTAGTTTTGAGCGTATGTCACATGTGCTCCAAGTTTAGTTCCGCCTTGATCCGAATGCCAACCCATTCAAAAAAAAATATGCCAATCCATCAGGTGTACAATCTACGGTACGTGGACCTAGGCCGTGAAACAACATGCATTACGCCTGGACATAAAAGTCGTATTGCTGCAGCATCCAAACAAGCGAAACAGCTAATAAATCGGGTTAGCAAGTTCCGAAGACAGCTGGCATGCGTGGCTCAACTGGACACGATCATGGGACTGAGCACGGGTATGTTGAACTTGGCAGTGCGGAAAATGAGTAACTCAGAGGTGAAGTGACCAAAGGCAATAAGGTATGTGAGCAGGGTCATGTCATACATACTTGATCAATTGAGTTAGGGACAACGGGATCACGACAGATACGTACACTTTGGTGTGGATATTATACGCGGCGTATCCCCGCACCACCGCGGAAGTCAATGTCCACGCAGCGAACGTGCGTGCTTGCAATGCGCTAACTGTGGGAGTGTTATGGTACGTGGTAGGCTTTTAAAACGTTGTCTTACTGGAGGTGGGTTCCACATTAGCGTACAGTTTGCGTGTGAGCTTGAGTGTTGTGAAGTTTTGGACTGTGTTGAAAATGGCCATGGTGGCGACTATGAGCTGCCATTTTGGTAAGAGTCCTTCTGTCTTGGGTAGGGCTGGAACAACACGTTCAGTAACTGAACACCAAAACGAGCTGGAGGCAGCACCGTCGAGGAAGACCTGGGAAGCCATCAGAGTTGGGATCAAGAGGAAGCTACTCGCCGATCGCAAACCCAATTCGGCTACGGTATATTGGATTACCTAATGTTTCCTAAAAGAGGCGATTGTCAAAGAGCTACTGAGTTTTGCTTTGTACAGTTGTCACAAGTGCTGCCTTTCCCAAGTTGGAGGGCTGAGCACGTAGCCCATGCCAGATCCCTCTTCCTTGTCATTCCCAGGTCCGTCTCGCTCAAATTCATCAGCAAGTACTGCCAGCAGCAGTGGGGCCAGTCTCTCACGTCGCTCCCGTATCACTCGAAAACGAACCCGAACGATCACTGCTGGTTCGCGTCGCGATGAGGAGCGCGCAGACGTCGTAGACCACGTTCTAGACATATCTGCGGAGAATAACAAAGACACGGCCTTGGACCACGTTGCTAGCCCACCAGGAACGCCGACTGCCATGGTAGCAACCCATCCCCGACCCGGCGCGGACTCTGTTTTGGCGTTTGACATTCGCAACAGCACAGGTGCAGATAGGAGTTTTCTCAACTTTGGCTCACTCGGTCCTTCAAAAGATGGTCACGAGGCCTTGCCAGGTGACGTTCCGCCCTCGCCGAGCCAACCCGGGATAGCGACGTCGTCAGAAGCTGTTGCCCCTCCTCCCACGGTATGTTTATCTACCCACTGTAAATCGTGCCCCACATCAATCCCCTCCTCGCCCAGACAAAGGGAAAAGGCAGAAACGCGTCCCGTCTGACATCCCCCCCCTCTTCGTTCAAGCCTACCCCCGCAGACGCCGACCGGGTTCGGAGTAGTTTGCGCGACTCCCTGTTGACCCAGCAGTCTTCGACCTCGTCCTCTGTGTATCCCATGTCCACTTCCATGGGTACAGACTCTCCCCCATCCCCCCTGTCTCCTCTCCTGCCAGAGCGCCCTATTCCTATACCAGCGTTTGAGTTGGATGGTCCGAAAGTGCAAGAGTTTGATGCGGATGACGTCTCTTATCGGTTGCAACTTCTCGTCAAGAACAGCTACTTTCTCCCGCCTGCGCATTGTAAACCATCCCCTGCTGATTTTCCATCCTCGCTCAGCAACACCAAGAAGACGCCATCTCCGACGTTCCTGGACTTGTTTCGAGTGGGAAAGCCAAGGTCGAAAGTTGCTAGTTCTGATGTGGCGCATGTGACTAGTCCAATCTTCCGAGTAACTTCAGATGCCACGACAACCTATGGTCACGTAGTTCGCGCCAACGGCAGACCCTCGCCACAGACATTCCGTCCGCTTCCAGGCAGTCATCATATGGCAAGAGTGGTTGTGGTTCGCGAAAAGATGGGTGACCTGGTTGCTGCCGCCAGGCAAGCAGAGATGGATCTTGGGAGGCACGATCTAGTATTGGATCGGGACCGCGTCTCTCGGAGGGCTAAAGTTGCCATCTTTGATGGTATCGTAGACCCCACCGAGATGGTTGACGTACCACCTCCTTCAGCCAATTACCCCTTGGCGCTGCAGGCTTCAGCGCTTCATGGGCTCGGGATCGAAGATTCAGTTGGTGCGGCTATTTTGGCAGAACGGTTACCACCCCCGGATAGTCCTGGCCATTCGTCACTGGATCCCCGGGAAGATGCTTGGAGGAAAGCACTGCTTCGGGAGGCAGTAGGACATTCTCTCAACAATTCAAGGGCTACGTCTTCTGCTTCGCGTTACTCGACGCCAACCAAGGCCCCATTCCGTGCGCAGTCATCCGAATCGCTTCATCTCGAGGTGGAAGACCAACAAAGGAGGTTGTTGGATCGCAAGATTCTCACTCATCCTATTATTGATCCCCTGGAAGACTTTGCGCCACCACCGCCTTCAGGCAATTCGGCATTGAACCCACCAGCATCAATCTCTACTCCAGTGGGCAAGGTCGATCGAGATCTTCGGCGGTTGTCGAACCTACCTCCGCTGAGGGCAGAGACGCCCGTGCCGCACACACCCCTTTCTCCACCGCCCCGTCGACCGTTTTACAACCCCCATTTCTCTCAGTCGCAGACCAACGTCTCTCCAGCTTCGGCAGGTTCCGCATCTCAGGCACCGGGGAAGATATTGCGCAAGTCTATCTCGTCTCCTATGTTGTCGGACAAGCAAGAGTGCAAGATGAATGTGATCACTACTCCAAGCAAAACCCCTCCTATGCCCATTCTGAGCATTTCGCCAGTTCCATCGTCTGACAACAGGATGAGCAGAATGACTATAATGACTCGCTACACGAGCAGCGAGCTTGATGATCAAATCGTCGATGACCATCCTGGTCGGCCGTCGCTTGCCATGACCCTAGCAAGCACGGACGGTCGACCGTCTATCTCCGAATATTCGCAGCCTTCGCCAACCGCTTCCGCCTTCCGGGATAGAATATCAGATGGTTATTACTCCGCTAACTCGGGTGGCCCCGAGGAAACTGTCGCATCACCCAACTCACCTGTGCTCCATCAACACCCACGCCCATCTACCATGTCACCTCCACCCAGACCGTCTTCCTCTGTTGCAGGCATTGCTTTGTCACCACCACCTCGTCGAGGTTACTTTCGTTCACACACCGTGTCCTCCCGGATACTTGCCACGTCACCTTCTCGGTCGTCCTCTCAAGGCACCGTACACTCGTTTACATCTAATTCGACTATGCCACAATCGACACGCGTACCTCCACGGCTCTGCTTAAATGTCTCTTCCCAGAGTTTCCACTCTGCACTTCACTCTGCGCCGCCTCCCTCCTCCACCACCGAGTTCTTTGATCACATAGAGGCTCACACCGATGCGATGGTTGATCTGGACGATTCTGACGAAAGTGCGAGCGAAACAGACCCGGACATCACCGCTGTTTATCGCACTCCTAGTAGACCCAAGTTGATGCGACTAGGAAACTTGTCTACACCAAATGTCTATCCTGGGGCCAAGGAGCCCTTCTATCCCTCTGTCATCCCGACTGAGCGGCGGAAGCCTGTAGAGCACACGGCACCCAGAACACCCTACTTTTCCAGCCTCAAAGGAGCCCCCGACTCTCTGACACACCTCTCACTCGCTCAGCATTCACGGGAACACCTTCCCCAGATCACGCCCGATGACCGCCCCGCAACGGCGGGGGGTGAGAACGTCCGGCAGTGGCAGAGCGACCAAAAGGCGTTTCAGGAGTCTTCTAGAAGATTAAATGGTTTGCTTATCCGGCATATGCAAGCAGAAAAGGATACGTTGAAGAGAATTGCTGAAACTGCAAAAGTAGCGAAATCATGAAATTTCTTTCGTCTCCCTCATATTATTTACTATACGAGATCTGACACTTTTTTTTCTTTCGTTTCTACATCTCGGCGATTAGCATGTTACTCATTCGACCCATACCCGTTTTATGGTTGCTTTCTTGTTTTCCCGCTTGTAACTGGCATGCACATGATTGATATTTAGCTGCTTCTCACCTGGAATAAGTTGCTGTGGTGAACTGCACGTGAACCTGCCGTGTTCTGACTCCGCCGTGGAGATGATGGGCCCAGCCGATACTTCCTTGTACTCCTCAAGTAACCAACAATGACTGACACTTTGGACAAGACACAAGACACACACAGGCACCCCTACTCCTGGCATCAGGTGTGTACCACCACCATTGCCAGTGGCGCAACCTTGACAGCTGTTCCAGTCCCATGATCAGGTAATGCTCTCTCAGAGGGAAAGCTCATGGCACTCTCTCATCCTCGCTCTGTACCATGGTTTATAGGCGACGGTGTTGCTACTTGTTCCGTATGAGACATTTAAGGAGGACGTGGTGGTACGTGTCCGCCCGATGCATCTCCTGTTCTTCATCCTCACACCCAAGCTGTATCGACACAGGTAGTGATAGAACGAAACTACCTCTTGGCTGGCGTAAGAAGCCAACAACCGGTCGTCAAAGTAAGCATGCATCGTCTCGTGCTTGTCCACACTCTGACGGCGCAACTCGTTTCACCCCATGGGAACCGCCAACACGATAGGGTCGACTTTATGGCAATGTGGACGTCGCTAATTCAGCGTGGCAACTCGAGCCTCGCACGTCGCGGCTCTCTGCGCGGGAGCGCACGACGTCGACGATATCCACCACTTCAACGCAGTCGTCTTATGCGTTCGTATCGGACCCAGAGATATCGAGCAGTTTTGCGGCGTCGCTCGAGAGTGCACAGACCTCGGATGCAGAAGAGATTGTCGCCTCGCCCGGTTTGGCCTCGCCTTTGTCCTCCGGAGATGAGCGTTCTGGATTGGCGTATCCGCATAGATCGGGGATCAGTACGTCGGGGACGGTGTCCCCAGCAGTACAACCACATGCGTTGTCGTCATTTTCGTCGTTGGAGTCGTTGCCGTCGCCCTCGGGGAGATTATTGACGCTGCATTTGGAAAAGGAGCAATCAGTTATTTGGCCGTCGCTCATCGTCGGGCCTGTGCCTCAGGAGCTTTCGCCGTGTGTGCGGGTACCTGCCACTCTGGGTACGGATCCAGAAGGCAAGTATAACATGGATCCAACAAGTCTTGTTCTATTTGCGATAGAGTTATTCGACATCCGAAAGGACAGAGAAGAGGCATTTGAATGTTTCGTGTATGTCGCTCCATGCATGCTCGTTGCTACTTATGAAGCTGATCCTTTCATGTGCAGACGCGCTTGGCACCAGGCGCACCTTCCCTCTGCTACGATGAAACTCGTCACGCATTACTTGCCTCTTCAGATACCGCTCAACGCTATCGACATCGAAGAGGAAAAGCAGCGTGGCACGGTGTCTTACTATTTACAGTGCATCGGTGGTCCTCGTGGGCTCGCCCAGCTCTTTCTCGAAGCAGGTCTTCTCCACCTCGAAGGTGCTGCTTCAGTTCTTCTTTCCGCTTCTTTCTCGACGCTGTCGTCCATTCGCGTACCCCCTCCGCCCCAGCCCGGTGAAGGCGGTGCGGAGGCATGGAAGAGGGACAGAGAGATGGCAAGCCGGTACTTTGACCGTGCGAGGACGCTGCACCCCGAACTTGATGTGCCTGTCATTCCGGATGATGGCTCCGGACGAACTCTGTCAGGCAGTACCCATGAGCTCGAAATGCCGTCAATCGAGATTAATCCGTCAGCTCCGGAGAGCGTGTACTCGGGTGAAGACGTGATTTACTCGGAGCAGAAGACGATACGCCGGCGGCGACAGAAGAAGGAGGAGCTGATTTTCTTGGATGAGGTGAAGGGTAAGGAGGACATCGAGAGTGCGTGGTATTTGTACGTGCCGAGTTTGGTTGGCGCTGGGACAGCGTTGTTGGTCGTCGGCGTGATTGGCGCGCTGAGCTTTTCGTCGTGGAGGAGAAACCAGGGATCTTGATGCGTAGGAGCTGAAGGAGAGCGCTTGGGATTAATTGTAAGTTTTTTTATATGCTCGCATGATAGTACATATCTTTCTTTTTGCTCTGAGATCGTACACACTGCTCGAATTTTGTAATAGACGGGAAGGTGTACTCGTACAGTTATACAAGAAAATACAGGAACTTCTGCCACTATGTACATAGGTGTTTGTCAAACCGTTTGCGATACCATGGCCACACGGTTCAGCAACCGCACTCTCAGGTTTTCGTTCCTGGGCACACCACCGCTCTCGAAACTAGCCAAGTAATCCCCCGGGCTTGCTGTCCCTTCCAGCTACATTCCTCGCCGCGGACACTATCATAATGTGGATCAGATTCGACGGATCAAATCTTGCGAACGACTCATGACTCCGTTCAATTGGGACATGCCACAAGCGTGTAGTATGCCACGGCGGCGTAGCACATCATCGCGACGATGGTGATAGGGATGATCGTCCCGTATGTCTCTGATCGGCGGTACCATCCCATCGTCGTGATCATCTCGTGGCCATTCACTCCGATCATTGCATCGTCCGGGATAATGCGCGATGCTGAGAACGCGGAGCGAAGGAACCAGCATACCATATGGGATCGATCAGTGGCTGGGGATCGACACGTTAGGAACGTACCGTTCCGGAAAATGCGATGACCCCACGCCAGTATTGTTCCTGTTACTCGTCTCGTGTTCCTTTTGGGAGCGATCATTATCAGGATGCGAGATTCACCAGTTCCCCTAAGAGGATTTCAGTCACGTCTTGTGAGGAGTTATCGCTCGAGGCGGAAACATAGATGGAGTACAGGGCATCACCGATGCCGTTCGTTGTCAAGCCCTGCGTCGTGCGTGGCTGATAGTTAACGTTGGCGGCCAAGAATTGGGTCAGCCTGATTGCTATTGCCACTTCCGAGTGGATGCAACTCAATGACGCTCGCATTTACAATGCCATTCAAATAATTCACGAGAGAAGTCGTGACGAAGGGAACTATCGTGCAAACTGACATTGGGAGGAAATCGTACTTTCAACTTGCGTTTGTGACCAGAGCCAAGAACATTAGTTTCATCGCGGCCGAAAGTCATGCCAAGCTCACTAAGTTGCGCCCAAGGTAAACCACTTTGTCGTAGGGGGTAAGGGCACACGAAAGAAGACATAAATCCGCTTGCATAATCCTGGGGTGTACTAGACGAGTTGGATCGTGTCACATACTGTTGTTGAGATTGTCGACCTGCATAACATGCCAATTGTACTTTCCTATTGTACCTGATTAAAAAACACATTACCTCGGGGACAATTTGCTGTGATGTTCCATGCCCACAACCAAAAACAGCAGTTCCGTTAGCGAGGGGAGTGGGAATCGGGTAAAATGATGATAATGGATTCATGTTAATTAATGAGTTGTTGGCTGACTGACATTTCACGTTCGCAGTGAGGCCTTGTCGTAAAGTAAACAATTTTGAGAAAGCCCTTGTGATTGACTCTTTGGAAAGTGCGCTTCAAGGTGCGTCGGAACAAACCACCGGCGAATGCGAGACCAGTTATTGCTAGCCCTAACTTCCTGGGTCATACCACCTGCATGATCATGTGCATCAACTGCAGGAAGAAGCTTAACTGTGCGTACCTGTGGGGATATTGTATCTAACATCATTAAAACTGAATATTCCCGGTGCAGCAAAACTGTACTCCGCGGCAGCGATACCGCTCAAAATACTGCCAACATCCATAATCTCAGTTGAATTCCCACAACTAGACGGTCCGTAAGTGCACATTTGTCAGCTTCAGGAATTTAGCAGTACCTAAAGTAGCGCCACTCTGAACAACTTCATTTTGAATCAACAGTTCGAACGAAGTGCAAGTAAGATCTGGCTCCCATCCGGATGGAGTGACGGTCCATGAGTCGGTGCCAGTAGTGTAGTCCAGCTGCAGAAGATTGTGAGATCATCTTGTGTTCTGCAAAATAAATGTCCGCACTTTGATACCAACAATATTAATCGGGTCGACCCATATACAATCAAGGTTATCAAGGTTGGGGTCAGATGGCGAACATTGATCATGAACGAGCCTCTGACCAAGGCAAACCATTGAGCTGTATTAACGAGATTGATCTGTGGATACAATGCCTCAACACTTCTTTGAAAGCGATAGACAGAAAGCTGAAGGTGGCAAACGGATGGAGGAAAGAAAGTTATGTCCCCATTTCCTCACTGCCAGCCAAAGTGAGGACAAGTGGAATTTCCCTGAAATCCTACGCGGAAGTTGCAATCGCCATTGAAGGCGGTGGCTGCGAGAGTGATTTCCAGGCTGTCCCGCTCGGATTGGATTGTAACAGGAGAGCGAAAGGATCAGTAACAGTGAGGGGATTACAGGCGAAGATGGAGCCAAGGAAAGCCCATCCGGCCATGAGCATGATGGTTTGGCCAACAATCGCAACGGAGAGTTCAAGAGCATGAAGAGTTTGAGGTTGCATGGTAGGGTACAGACTACCGTGAGGCATCAGACCACAAGAATTTTATAGGCATCGCCATGAGGACTTGTTCCGCTTCACAAGTGTTCGCTCCCTGAGTGATGGAGGGAAATTCTTGCAAAAGGATAACAGATTGGGATAAAATAATTGTGATTCCTGGACACAACCCCTTCATCATGTGCATGAGCCAGACGGCATTCCAAAGCATGCAGGCATCCCGATCAAAGTCTGGACACCCAACTGGTATTTACGATGGATAACGGAACCCGAGGTAGTTGGATTCCTATGCCGTATGATGGTCAGTAGCACACAAGGTTTGCTTCTAGAACGCGAGGCAAACCGTATCCGCGGATGCTCACAAGGTTCGAGTAGTAAATGCCCTTTGCCACACGTGGGCCCAATGATATTTTTGTCTCTTAGGCTAGTAACAAGTATACCAATGGGAGTTGACACCTGGCATCATAAGGAGTTAGCAAGAGTGAATATAGAATATACGCGGTGGACACGCGAAAGGTATTTTGTTTTGGTATATGGTCAGGGAGTTGTACTGTCGTTGTCGTTAAAGCTTGAATTGGATTTGGTCACGTGGCTGAGCTGTGTGGCAAAAGCAATTAGCTCGACCTCCCCAAGTAGTATGCCGACCACCTGGTCAAGCTCGGGTTCACTCCTTTCAGACCGTATCCCTACCCAAACACTATCATCGAAGCAGCAACAGCAACGCAAGGGCAAGGGAAAGAGCAAGGGTTCCACACCAGAGCCACCCAAGAGCAAAGCCGTCCGTGTCCTCGAAGCAAGGCTCGATGGCGCACGCGGGTCGAACGGTCTTGCCAAAGACCCCAAAGGTGGCTGTTTCTGCCAAGGTCTTACTGGTTGTGTCGATTCCACATACGGATAGACTGACATCGCAAACCACTAGCTCGAAAACACGCACTCTCGAGCTACGTTGCAGTGTGTCGCCAATGCGGACTGATCCAATGTACGCTCAACCTACCCTACTATGCTTGCCCACATTGTGCCTCGCCATTGTTGAATGAAGTGGAGACGGCGATGCTCGTAGGGAGACTGGAAAGTGAGCTTACGGAGCAGCTAGCAAGAGAGGAGGCAGCGCGGCAGAGGGCGATCGAAGAGGTGCGGGCGGCTGAGGGAGAATTCCCAATGTTACCTGGAGCGCCGGCGCAAATACAAACGTCTCGCACTCCACCCCCCACTACCATGCGTACGGTGCTGTCGTTGAATTCGGGGACAAAAAGGGTGACAGTGTCGTCATATAGTACACCAACTCCGTCTAGACCCGCGTCGCGAGGGGAGGATAGGGAAGAGGAAGAAGGGCATGTGCCAGGGCCGCCTTGGGAGGTGAGTTATGTCAAGGCAACACCAGGTCAGGAACGGCCATGGAAAAATGCGCGGCTTGGCGATGTGAATTATGTCCCATTGCCTAGCGGTACCAGCAAGAGAGCCAGAGCGTTCAAGGGGTAGAAGGAAGATGTGAGTAGCTGGTAACGAACATCGACCAATCAATTTCGCGGATCAGAGCCAACGTATAAATTGAATATATCCCCGTTCACAGTTAACACTTGCCACGGATAACGAAGATATTTGTATAGAATTAAGGGTGCGAATTTTCCTGTCGTTTCAATATACGGCTCGAAGGTCAAATCACCATTCGATCCACACGAATGATTGCACGTTGCTCGATGCCGCTGTGGCCCTTTGAGATGGCGATCACGTTCCCAGGTAAAGCTAATGATAAAACTCACAGTCATTACATAAAAACAGGTCGTGATTACACCATGTTGTTACTATGATGGCGTTCCACTCTACACTAGTGATCCAAGAAATAAAGGTTTGTTGGCTTCCATGAAATCTGCACTGCACTGACGAGTGGGAAATAGACGTCAACGATGTGGTCACCGCGCTCGATCACACAGTTTGTTCGCCCAGTTTCTGGATGACGGAATGCTGCGTAAGTGAATATGCACCTGAGAGTCCCACCATCAGTCTTATTTTCTTCTCCCTTTATCTCATAGAAGCTTCGAATCCACCACCTTTGCTGCAGGATGGCCGCAAAGACACTGCGATCGTTTTCTCGGGAAGAAGTAGCCAAGGTACGTACGACTAACATGACACTTCCAAAGATTAGCTCACGTGGGATTCCCATGTCTCTCGTTGGAACGTGCAGCACAACACGCCAGACGACCTGGTGAGTCATGCATGAACTAAGTGCAAGTTAGTCGAATGACTGTTTGGGCTAGTGGGTCATTATTGACAGCAACGTATATGATATATCGCGGTTCAAAGCCTTTCACCCGGGAGGTACCGCAGTTCTCCTCGAAGATGACATAGGTACATCCCCTTTCTATATGACTTGGCCCTGTGTTCGCATTGGATATTCATTGGTTTTGGGGCACATAGCTGGCCAAGATGTGACCGAAACATTTTACGGTCTTCACCGCCATGAAGTACTTGAACGATCTGCATACGGTAGTCTGCGCGTTGGAACCATCGAAGGAGAGAAAAGCACGGTGTCGTCTGGGGAAAATGGGGAGCTTAGTCGAGTTCCCTATGCTGAACCCAATTGGTTGAGGAACGGGATTCATAACCCCTATTATAAAGAGGTGTGTGCCCTGTGTGACATTTGGTAAACTTGTTTTAAATTCATGCTTTGTCGAACTTTAGAGTCATCGACGACTTCAGCTAGCGTTGCGCAAGTTCGTTGATGGCGTCCTTAAACCCGAGGCATTGGTAATGGCTTCTATTGCATGTCGAGCAGAGCCTCATGTAACCTAGGTCCGCGAAGAGAGCGGAGAGCGCGTGAGTCCACAAGTCGTAGATGCAATGGGGTAAGTATGCCTACAATGGTTTCGTCCGTGCCTGAAAATGGACCCAGACAACTCAATATTATCGCCATGAAAATGGGCCCTGGATCACACTTGAAAGGCCTGACACTCATGGACGGGGCGGTTCCACCCGAAGAGTTTGATTGTTTCCATGATGTATGATCACCGTCCCTTAGTCTCGATCGCCTGCTGATCCCTCGAATAGTTGATTGTACACCAGGAGTTGTCTCGAATAGGACGACGAGGTTACGGTGATGGTACGTTGATTGTAGTTTGATATTTCCAGCTGTGCGATCGTGCTCCATATGTAGGGATGGCCAACGGCGCACTTATTGCTCTTCCGCCAGTGGTGCACTTTGGGTCTCCAGCGATGAAGGCCAGAGTTGTTCCAGAGGTTCTTTCTGGAAAGAAAATTATCTGTCTTGCACTCTCAGAAGCATTTGTTGGGACTGACGTTGCAGGCATGCGGACCCGCGCGACAAAGACGCCAGATGGCAAGTTCTGGATTATCAATGGATCGAAGAAGTGGATCACCAATGGCACGTAGGTGGCGTTTGCTAGTATCAAACGTTCAATGATCATGTTAACGAGGGTACCAAGGTTCGCAGACTAGTGAGTTGCACCTACATCCTGCTAGAGATATGATTTAACCGAGCATATCTGATCAGTTTTGTCGTGGCTTGCAAGACGGACGTAAGCGGTTTTCTACCCCGTCACAAATTCAATTTGACGGAGGCGTAGAACGGGATCACTGTGATCTTTGTCGAGCGTGGCGAAGGCATCGAAACAAGACTCATCAAAACAATGTATTCTGCCGCGGCAGGAACCGCGGACGTCACCTTTGACAACGTCAAAGTACCTGTCGAAAACACCATCGGTCCTCAAGGTAAAGGAATACCCGTCATCTTGTCGTACGTCCCTGTCCGTCTCATCGAAACACCGTAACCACAACCGCAGAAACTTCAATCACGAACGATGGGCGGGGTCCACGGTCGCGACTGCCTTGCAACGCCTGATAATAGAGGACGTGCTCAAGTAGGTTTCGGTCACCCATTGTATTCACCTTAGAGCCTGACCCTAAACGTGCGCGGAAGATGGATCAACCAACGCAAGGTGTTCGGAAAGCCGCTTGCTTCGCAGGCGGTGGTCCGGGCCAAGGTCGCCGACATGATCACCCGCGCCGAGAGTTGTCAGAGTTGGGTTGAAAACCTAACACACCAGATGAATCACATGGTGCGTCTCCTCGCCTTTCACTCGCTCTTTAAGGACAATGTCGAAACGTACCCATGTATGGCAGTCGTACGCAGAGACGGCTCGGAAACTGGCAGGGTGAGTCGCGTCGTTTGGTCAGGCCTGACAGGTGAGCTGTTTGACTGACGAGTACTGTAGCCCGATTGCGCTGTTGAAGAGGTATGCAACTAATTGCACACTTGAGACGGCGAGAGAGGCAGTTCAGATCTTTGGGGGCAGAGGAGTCACAAAGACTGGAATGGGTCAACTCGCAGAACAGGTGCGTTTTTTTCACCTCGCTTTGATAGTGAACTTGATCTGGCATAAACAGATGTATAGGGGGTCAATCTTTGATACTATCTTGGCAGGAGGTGAGTATGGATAATTTCCTGCATGTTTACAACTTTTAAAATGTGCTCTAGCGGATCCCGTTTTGGCTGACTTCGGAGTTAGACAAGCTCTGAAAGAAATGCCTAGCAACGTACGACTGTAGCTAGTTGTGAACTGTAGAACCTATTCCAGACAAGCATCCTATAGCCATTTGCATAAGGACACTTGTGCAATCTCGAGCCACATTGTCATGTGTTGTCAGGTCTGGCAATGTTAATGAACGCCAGACCTACTTCGCCGGTTTCCCGTCTTGTACGTCTAACATGGTGGTAGCATGATTTCTTCAAGTGTCAGCTTACGCTTGAACGTCCATGTTCGTCTCTCGTTGGATCGTAGCACAATAAACCAAACAACCTAGTGAGCTAATTCCAACTCGCGATCGAGAAAGGCCCACTGCGGCCAGCACTGTGCCCTACGCTACTTCGTCGGGTCCCTTACTTCGTCACTTTCATAATACCGTAGTTTTTACTCAACTTGCTACGCATCCGCATATTAATATGTATTCGCAGTTCATAGTTTGACGGTCTTGTGACTCACTCATGATTTGCCGACGGGGTAAAAGTACTGGTTGCAGCTTGCACGATCCTCTGCAGGCTCTGGTTGGTCGACAGTACACGCCATAAAGCCTTAAGTGTAAGGAAGCTCCGCCAGCTAAGCGCGCTTAGCCGCCATTTGAGTGCTAAAATAGCGCTCAGCAAAAATCCTGATAGGCTGGTGCAGTCTGTATGTTCCTAGTGTAACATGACAATGCGAGACTATCATAGGCTGGTCTCAAACGATAAAATCTAAACCCAATGTCGGTCCGACATGTCGTACTACCCCACAACAAAAGCTATACAAGACATCTTTGCGAGAGATTACCGTCTAAGGCCGAGACCAGCGGCGGTACTTCCATGTCGGGGTTTCCAACTAAACCATCCAACGAGGACATCTTTTGCAAAGATCTCTCCAAAACCAAGCATAACGCCATTAATGAACGGAAGTAGCAAGTTGATAGCAAGTGAGGATAGTACGAGTGACAATCGTGTCCGTGGAGCGACCCTGCTGTCCGTGATGGAGGGAAGGGTGGATGGGGGTACATATGTCGAATTGTGATCCGCTTTGGTATGTAGCTGAGTCTGAGCTGGAGCGGAAGCAGGAGTTGGCGCAAGAAGAGCAGGTTGCGGAACGGGTGATTGAGGTACGGAGGCTTCCGGGAAGGACATGGAGGGAAATGAAGACGTCGGTGAAGACGAGATGTGTTCCCATCTCTGAGACGGAGAGCCAATCTCAGTCTTCCCATGTCGCGCAACTTGGTCTACATTGTCCTCCTGCACCTCGTGCGACTCGACGCGATCGAGAGAGCCAAGAGAAACGTCGGAGGCGGAGAGGGAATGAGAGACTGTTTCGGTGGCTGCGGCCATAGAGGTAATTATATGATCACCAAGACTACCCAACGGCTCCGGCTGCTGTCCGAGAGCTTGACGTTCAGCTGCTTCGCGAGCACGAATGGTTTCCCACTTGGCACGGGTGAGTTCGGCTTTGGTACGGGCACTGGCAGATTGGGCGCGCCACTCGGAAAGCTGAGAGGCGTAGGTTGATTGCCAGGTGTCACTTTCTGTGGGTGTGAGTTCAGGAGGAGGTGCTGGTGCGGGATGTGAAGATTGGAATGCAGGCGAAGAACTGAGCGGGACCTCCGAAAGCTCAAACGGGTGCTCCAGCGCGGTCTACAATCAGCGTAAGGACAGTTGTATGCTGGTTCTTCGTGAGCATACCTGAAGGAGCTGCTGCTCATCAACGGATTGGAGAGGACTTGGCTCGGCCATCGTCGGTGCCAGGCTCAAACCTTTGGCAGTTTTCGTAGTGGGATCGAAACATCGTTTTTTCTCACGAAGATCACGTGCAATGGATTATGTGATGAAATAGTGATCGACGCTTTGCGTCATCGCATTGAACTAACAAGCCACAGATGACTCAGTCTAATCGGCACTATAAAGGCGAGGGGAAATAGGGACTTCTCCTTTCCAACTATCTGCCGTCTTCCACGACTCTTTTAATCAAACAACAACCTTCAATTAGCGATGGTGAGCGTCTTTCGAGCTGCATTGGCAGCGTAGCTGACAGGGTTGCAACAGGCAGAAACAACAGAAGCACAGTACCAGGTGAACATCTCGCCGTATCACGACCAATTTTGTAGCGGCTCACTTCTTGATTGTAGAAAGGAGATACAGTAGAGTATAGACCTGTCGGAGGCGGACACGACAATGTCTCGCACAGTGTTGGTGTGATCGTCAGCTTGCATGGATCTGGCACGGTATGTAACCAAACTCATACGAGTGTCGTCATTTTTCATCGTGTTTCAGGACCTCAGGTACTCCATCAAGAATAACAATACTGGAAAGACAACCACTTATCAGGTTTGTCTAGCCATTCTCATCAGAAGTAGCCGTTGACAGACACGTATGGCAAGCCAAAGAACATCGTCAAGAAACTGGAATCTTAGGATGTTCGGCGCTAGTGGCTCAGCCTGTCTTATCCTATTAGGGCATCCGTGTATTTGTAGTACTGGGACTTGAGCTTTGGTACCTCCATCATAAAGGTTGCAGCAACCGAAAGACATCGCAATGAGGGTAAGATGATCGAGGGCAATGGAATAGCTCCTGCGGCGTGGTTAAAACCATAATCGCCATCACCTTCTGGGAGTGGCAGGTAACCCATTACATTGGCATCGGCATTTCGTACGGTTCGTGGATGGTGTGCGGTCGTCACGTCGCTCTTTGCCCCAGATCTTTGCATGATCGGTGATGTATATGATACTGCACGTAGCCATCCATTTGAAAGCACCGGATCCAGTTTTCAAAGTCCAGTTGAGTTGTTTCCCCATCTGGGACTTGTTGGAAGTACCTTATTACTATCCGTATCTGCAAATGCCAAGAATGTCAGCAGACGATTGGTCTTCAATCAACTGACAATTAACTACTTGGTTGCAGTTGCTTTTAGCTCACCCAGCTAAGAGTATGTCTCTCCTGACGAGTCTTCAGGACTCCAAAGGTCAGGGTTGGATGGTGAGCCTATAGTACCTGGGCCCTGACCTTTGCCGTCTTCGATCGCCCTTCGCCAAGTTGTCTTGGCAGCCTGAGTGGGTGTGAATGGACAGGCTCTAGATCTGGCATGGAAGCCAACCTTCCTTCAGAGGAGGCTGAGTGGGTTCTTCACCTCTTGTGAGTCTTGTCAGCGGTTGGACGTGGCGCGGACAGTCAGAGGATCCGTTCATGAATCGAGCTTCCCAGAAGAACATGCGCTCAGTTACACCAAGAGAACGCTGGAGGGTGTGGCCTTCGGTTGGATGGGCCCTGATCAGAGTCTAGGCAAGCAGCGGCGGAAGGGTGGATCGTGGGCTCTTGAAAACGCGACAGATCTAAAGCAGATCATGTTCCCCAGAGTCAAGAACGTTTGGAATACCTATATCCTTGCCTGGAGCTGGATGGAATAATACACTAGACATGTCCCGAAAACTTAGGCTCAGGGCTACAATTGACAAATGGCAGTACTGTGTCGAAATACTACTCGTGGGAATCGGTGGGATACTAGTAGTACTGCGTATTGTTGTCGGGATCACCAGCAGCCGCGGCACGACGACTAAGCGCGTTGATTGCTAGAACGGAAAGCTAAGTAATACAGGACGTGCGATGAGCGGAATGGTACCTAGAACGGAAAAGCTTATCGCTAGGGAAGGAAAGAAAGCGATGACAACGAGCTGCCATAACCCAGGCTCAGGGAGTTCGGTAGTGCACGGGCCTTGGAGGTCGTGACAATTGTCAGCACTTACGACTTACATCCACCTCGGGCTAATTCCTCGAGGCCTGCTAATGATGAGTGATCGCATATCAGTATTTGCTGGTTCTTTGAGCGCATGCGAAATCCATTCACTTGCGAGCATGTGTTTATGTAAGGTTACTTAATAGTCCTTTGTTGGAATGCACTATAATATCTACTGTCCGGCTGCGGGGCTAACTCGGAGTTGATGCATGATGGTTACTGTTGTGGTACCGTCCGCAGCAGCTTCTTGGTTTAATTTGCCTCTTTCGGACTTAGAACATGGGCTCTATACATATAACAGGATCAAGATGAATCATGTTGTACTTTTTTTGTTCACTTGCCATGGCGCTCATTCATGCAGCAGCAAGGGACTCAGATGAAGCATTATTAGCGAGTTTGGGGTATAAACAGGAGTTCAAACGGGCCTTTACGCCATTCGAGGTGAGTAGAGCGACATGGTTAATGTGCTCAATACATGGGGTGTTTAGGTTTTTGGAATCGCATTCAGTATCATTGGTTTGCTGCCGTCGATAGCGTACGACTTTATTCCTCTACTTCACTCACTATTTCGATTTCGCTCTTTCCAGTTCTGTACTGTCGAGTTCAGTCTCTAACGGGGGCGCTGTGTCGATGGTGTGGGGTGTGCGTCACATATTTTCCGTTTCCTCTGTTTGACCTCTGATTACGTGTAGTGGGCTTTTGGATCTTGTCTCATTTTGTGCATTGGGATAGCGTTAGGCGAGCTGGCGTCATCTGCCCCGACATCGGGCGGGGTATGTCTTCTCGTTTTCACCCTTCGTTGGTGTAGCATATATAAATGACATCTCCTAGCTGTACTACTTGACATACACCCTATCATCACCTCGGTGTCGCAACGTCTTGTGTTGGATTGTTGGATGTATGTTTGGTAACGCCTTCGTTCTGTCAACAGTTTAACGGCTGGCATCAGATGCAAGCACAATTGGTGCAGTTACTGGGATTGGTACGTCAAGGCCCTTTTCAACTCTTTTTACTAATGGATTCTCAGCTTCGATTGACTGGGGATGTACTGTCCAGATTACCGCAGCAGCAAATATAGGTTCTAACGGACAGCTGGTTCTCACAACTGCGCAATCGTAGTGAGTGCCCTTCCCGTCATCCTTCAAAACGTGTGCGAACGAGTCCTGCGCTAGCGGCATTTACGCTGCACTTATCTTCAGCCAGGCTGTTATTTGCAGTCTTGGCACGAGAGTGCTCGCGAGGCTACAGAGATTATACATAGCCTCCAACATTCTGTGAGCTGGACTGTACCCCGTATCGGTAGCCTGACACACGGACAGGCTTTGTCTAGTAGTTATCATTGCACTGCCGATTGCAACGCCCAAAGAACAGATGAACTCTCCCTCATATGTATTCGGAAATTTCACAAATTGTGAGGACCATGTGATGGGATCTGATGTTAAAATATTTATGCGCATTGTAGTTTCTGGATGGCCGAATGCATTCGCATTCATTCTCGGCCTACTGGCGCCTCTCTGGACAATCTGTAAGTTTTTACGCCTTGATTTATCTTCCTTATACTTATCATCGATGTTCAAAAGCTGGTTTTGACTCGGTGATACATATCAGTGAGGAGTCATCAAATGCTGCAACTGCTGCGCCTTGGGGGATAGTAAGTTCACATCCTGCCATCGTCCTACGCACCGATCCAGCAACCCCAAAAGGTCGGCGCCATCGCGATTGCGGGTACACTAGGGTGGGGTATGCCCAAACATACTTGTTCACTGTCTATATCACTCATTGCTAGATTAGCTATCAACATAGCTTTGGCATTTTGCATGGGACCGGACCTTGCCAACGTCCTGAACAGTCCTGTTGGCCAACCAATGGCCCAAATATTTTTGAGCTCTTTCGGGCGATTGTGGACGCTGGTCCTATGGTCGTTTGTTATCCTAGTACAGTAAGTCACTCATATATCTTGCCCTCATCATACCTATCACTCTTCCAGATTTATGATGGGCTCTTCCATGGTCCTTGCGGCTTCCCGGCAATCGTTCGCATTCGCCAGGGACAATGCCCTTCCCTTCTCCGACCTGCTGTATAGAATGAATGCATACACGGGCACCCCAGTCAATGCAGTCTGGTTTGACTGCGCATTTGCGCTGCTCGTTGGACTGTTGACGTTATTGGGTTCTGCAGCGACCAACGCCGTGTTTGCAATCTCGGTGACGGCGCTATATGTGGCGTACATCGCACCAATCGTGTCTAGGTTTGCGTTTAAAAACGACTTCAAGCCTGGACCGTTTTCGCTCGGGGTAGTGGTGAGCTCGTTGCTTTCTTGGCTGCGTGCCATGGATCACAGGAAGCTGACCCTGGGTTACAGGGTACGCCAATTGCGGTGGTCGCGGTTACGTTTATGCTACTTATGCTTGTCATTCTCTCCTTTCCGACTTCCCCTGGTCCACAAGCGTCGACGATGAACTATACGTCAGTTGTATTGGGTGGCGTAATGTTGCTCGCGATGGGGTGGTATTATTTCCCGATATATGGCGGGGTGCATTGGTTCCGTGGGCCGGCATTTAATGTGGAGAGGACGGATTCTGTAGGGCACGAAGGGTCAGCTCAGGAAGTGGTAGAGAGCAACACGAAGATCGCTGTGTTTTGAGACTGGGATGGTGATATATGAGAGGATGGGTGTGACAATTATTTTTGGCGAGGAGACTGGAAGAACAGTCTTGGATGTTCCGAAACGGATCCCTCGAGATGATACATGTTCACCATCGCATGATTTCATGATTAGAAAAGTATGGTCTTGTTACTATAAAATACATGGACAGACTTCGCTCCAGTACATCCACCCCATATTATTAGTACCTACCCACGTCCGGACGACGAGAAACGTCAACACTCGTAACCTACTGCAGTCTCCAGGCCCTTAGACCAAGATGTCGCTTCAAGCAAGTTGCACCCTGTACATCTTCCTCGATCTGTTTTATGACGGCACCAACCAGTCCTCTCCCACGAATTAGTTCACAGATTGCCATCCAGGGTCGCTCCGATGATGGTTTACCAAGTAAGCGAGATGGAGAAGAATATTTGTAGCAGCGGTGATATTAGTGCCGGATCTGCTTGGCGCACGGGCAGGACTCGCCATGATATTTCACTCCCTGGGAGCGCCTTGGAGAGGAATTCCAAAAAGGCTTGGACAGCTACCCCATGTCAATCGTGATCGCAAAGGCCAAGTTTACTCCGAGATGTCAAAAAAGTTCCACCGGGTGAGCATCATGAAATGCCACACCAGGCTCAGAAAGAGCACCCGAAATCCACCCCGAGCAGCGTGGGGCGTCCGTGTCGGACGTGCATTTGACTTGCCGAGCATAACACCCAGCCATTCAAAGACGTATGGGTGCGGGAAAGGGTAATAAGGATGTGATGATGATGGGTAACGTCGAAGGGGAGGGTAGACGGTGGGGTGTGGGAGCACGGATGACGCACGGGGGGTAGCGGTGACGATCAGAGTGGGAGCATTTGTATCAACCATTGGGAACGTGATCGGAAATTAGTGGTGCCCTCGCAGTGGAGGTAGGCCCACGCACATGCGCTAAAGCACGAAGGCGGACCACTTTTAACCCTGTGCGACAGACATCAGATAACACTACGTGGAGACTTGAGCGGGTGAAACTGAGTTTTGGCAGATATCGGCACAGACTGTTGTCAAGCAACGGAATCAGAGGGACCCCTGGCCACTGTTTTGACTGGTGGGAAGGAGTGGAGAGTATGCGGAGTGTTGGAGTGTTATGAGATCACACGTTCGTCACACACAAAAGTCGTCGAGTTCGCGGAAGTTGGAAATTTACCACAAGTTACAACTCCGCGTCCGATTTGTGTGTTGGAGAGACACCTATGTAGTGGTGCTGGGAAGCTCGCTTCTGTGAAAGAGGAGCACCAACGAATCCGATCTATTAGCACTGCCCACTACGAATCGTAATGCAAATTTGATAGCAATCAAGACAAAGTTGGTAGACTTATCAGGGGCCGCCGTTCTGGAAGACTTATAGACCCTTGAAGCTTGAAACTCCAGAAAACTTTGTCATATCGCCTTATTAACTTACAACCATGTTCCAGGGCCCTCTCAGGATTCCTACAGTCCTCATTGGAACAACCAGGAGGACGCGTGTTACAAGCCCGCGCAACCCCCGAACCCGCGTGCTTGCTTTTGCGTCTCAGTCCCACCCCCGGGTTCCAGACCAACGTCCCACTGACCTGCCGGTCGCCACTGCGGATGACCGCCAGATCGCCATTCTATGGGCACCCCAGAATTGGTCACGATTGTATGTGTCCGCATCATGATCCCTCGATGCGGCGATCGTCATCACCCTCTTTCTAGCCATCACATTTGGTTGCGCGATCACTGTCGATGCCCAGACTGTTTTCATCCCGTCACGAAACAGAGACTAGTTAACACGTTCGAGGCATGTCGCGATCGCATTGGTGTCCGGGTCTACTCATGCATATCGTCTAGATCCCTCTGGACATCAAACCCCATCATGTTCAGCCTCTGACCGATGGTCTCGAAGTCGTCTGTATGCCTTGTTGGCATCAGTCACTGTGACAAGGCAGACTCATAGGTTGACTAATTGGCAGGGCCCAGTTCTGGCACACACTCTCATTCTTCGTTTTATCCGTGGGCATGGTTGAAGACACACACGTACGACCCGCCACTCAAATCGCTGTCCAGCTTTGGCGAGTCGGTATTCTTTGTGACATGTCGTGCAAACACGGCGCTGACAGACAGCATAGGAAAGCACTGTGGGGGGCGAAGATTGCCAAGTCCCCACCAACAGTCGCGTACGCAGACACGATGGATGGGAACGACGAGGGTTTGTATAAATGGTTATCTAATATTGTGGGTATAGACGTGGGGAATACGGCGGATATGTACTGACGAGGGACAGGATCGATTTGGATTTTGCCTCGTTTCTGGCGTTCCTGCCACTCCAGAAGCGACGGAGGAGTTGTCGAAGCGGATTGGGTTTATTCGTGAGACACAATGTAAGCCAGCCTTCTTTTTCCGGAATGTGCGAGATAAGAGGGTTGATTACAGACGGCAAGTTTTGGGAGTTTACCGCAGATCTGTCCAAAGGAGACACGGCGTATACCACAATGGCCCTTGGGGCGCACACCGACAATACGTACTTTGTTCGTATTAATTGAATTCGGGCAGTGCTGTGACTGATGTGAGGGATAGACGGATCCATGCGGACTGCAACTCTTCCATCTTCTCTCCCACAGTGGAGGTTCTGGTGGGGTCACGTTGCTCGTAGATGGCTTCTATGTTGCCTCGTTGCTGAGGGAACTGCATCCCGACGCGTACAAACTGTTATCACGGATTACTATACCTGCGCACGCCGCTGGAGAAGCGAGTGCTCTGTATCGACCCAGTCCGTCGAACGGGTATCCACCACTGCGGCACGACGAGGTGAGCGGCGAGCTCGTGCAGGTGCGCTGGAACAACAATGACCGGAGCACGATGGATCATTTGGATGCCGAGTCTGTCGAGCCGTGGTAAGCAGTGGTCTGTCAATGTGAAAGTGGCTTATTGGGGGCAGGTACGACGCGGTCCGTCGGTGGCACAGGTTGCTGACGAGCGCAGACACGGAGTACTGGGTGCAACTGACACCCGGCACGGTGTTGAGCATTGATAACCACCGGGTTCTTCACGGGCGATCTGGGTTTGACGGGCAGCGGCGCGTGTGCGGTGCATACGTTGGAGTGGACGAGTATCGCTCGCGTCTGGGTGTGCTCAGGGAGCGTTTAGCAGGCGGACGAACTGTGTGGAGTTCCGGACTATAACCAAATACGGAAAGGGGCGCGGCACCGAAACACGACGGAGTGTGAAATTGTGAATTGGCAAAAAAAGTCCTCACGTGATGTAGTGTCTAGATTGTTGGGGTTTTAAACGAGATTGAACCTTAGATTTGAGGTGTCTGGGGTCTCCTTCTTATCAATAACAACATTATTTCCCCCTGCACACGACGACGACTTCGCGTTCATCCATGGCCTCCTCCTCGTTCGGTGTCGTACCGCCAGACAGCGCCAGCCTCAGCTATGCAGCACCCGCCCTCCCCCTCCTCCAGACAGACCAGTTCGCCCGCATGCACCTTGAGCAGCTCACCGCCCACCCTCCTGACTCTGTCTTGTTCCCCTTCCTCCATGGCCTCGACGGTGACAACGACGCCCAGTGCATGTTCTTTGCGTGTCCTGGCACTCACCCAGCAGCTATGATCCGCGATGCCTCAGGTCGCGTCGTTCGTCCGCCCCGTTACAGAGGTCTTGTCTGCGTCCTCTGCGATGACGACCTCGACGCCCCCGCTTCACCCATCTCAGACGACACCGAGTACGACACCGAGTCTGACGAGTACTCCGAAGACGATCACGACCTTGAAACATGCTCCCCCGATCAAGAATCCCCCATGGACATTGATCCGACTCCCTCCTTCATGCATCCGACCACTCTCCGCATATCCACCGCTGACTCGGCCACGAATACCAAACCCTCTCTCCCTCCCAGCGCACCCTTCTGTATCGCCCACAGCAATCCCCGCCCGCCCCACGACCGCAGACCTTCTTCGACCTCTTCTTCTGACTCTTCCACCGATGCTTCCTCCACCGACTCCCATTCTAGATCCACCAGTGCCACCTCCCTCCCTTCCCCCTGCCCGACTGCGTTCGAGGCGTCCCCCTCCCTTGGATCTGCCCCAGGTGTGTCGCAGTATTTCTCGTCCCCGCCATTCCAAGCCAAACGCGATTTCAGCTATGGTTCCTGGCCGAAAACCCCAAAAGTGCCCCACCTTGACCTGCTCGTTCCTCCCTTCTCAGCTCATACAGCCGTGTGCTCTTTCCCGTGTGCACGATTCCAACGGTCGGACGCGCGGCGACACGACGGCACTTGAGATTGACTGGGAATTCAAATCCGCCAAAGTCCCTGATGGCATCAGTTTACGCAATTTCGGCATACAAGTCGTAAGTCTCGTCATCTCGTTATTCAAACTTGCTAACCCCAGACAGCCTCTCTATACCACCATATCCGACATTATCGTATATTCTCCCAAGGGTCCCACCTCCGCAGCGATCAGAGTTGCGGATCGCTTCAGGAGAGCCGTTGAGAAAAAGAGGCAGGAGCGATTGGAGAGGTGGGTTCAAGCCGGTTTTCAGTATGAGGCCAGTGGCCAGGAGGGCCAAGATCCGCACTCCACCGCCGAAGGCTTTCTCAAGTACGGTGTCTATATACTCGACGCCAACGCGGAGCAGTTGGAACGCGATCTTCCTTGGCTCATCGTCAGAAAAGACGGTGAATGTGCAGGGGATTGCCAACACTTTGACCCAACACGCACAGAGAGCATGCGTTTTACTGTTGGCCGTGGGATAACGCATGGTCTCACGGAAACGACCGACGGACGACTCGTCGGTGAACTCGAGATTGAGGCTAAATTGGCCCGAGAGCACGCTGAACACTTGTCCGCGCCTATTCCACCTAGCGGCGATCCCGTTGCTACCCCTGTGAGCACACGTATACACAGGTGCAAACGTGCCAATACCATCGACTTTTCTCAGCGCGAAAAGGACGAGATGAGAGATCTCACGCGCGCTTCCGAAATTCTGACTGTGTGGGGCACTGAAGCCAGGGACTTGCAGGCAGTATGCATGTTCTCCTTGCTCTCCTTACTCTGCTCATGCACGATCCCGTAGGATGATGCTTCCGGAAGCACGACAGCGACCTACTGGAATCCAAATGTCGGCCAAGTGTTCCTGGGAAACGCAAATGATGTTCCCGTATGGAATCCCTCTCCACTACGAAAGGGACTTTCAAGCCCTCAATCTGAACTTTCCATGCCGGCCTATCTAAGCAACTCCGCATGTATCGACCCGTTTGCGGAACCATATAACGTTTACGATCCGGCAAAGCCTTCTCCGTTCAATACATACACGAATGACCCTCGCCATGGTCTCGGTTTTGATATTTGCATCGAATGCCACGAACATGCCCCACTTCCGTCTTTAGCACACCTACGAGCCGCAGAAGAACACATACAAATGATGGAAGTGGAATGGATTGAACGCTGGCGTCGGCATTGGGAACAAGGAACAACACCGCTTCCTGGGACAATCCCGCCTCGTCCTCCACCACATCCCTCCGCTATCATTCATCTCCCCTTCCCTAGCTCTCCGCAAGCGACGCATGTGGGATTAAATGGGCTTCTACCCGTGATCAAGTTTCTAGAAAGAATGGTCACACCGGGAACACTGGGTTGTTTATCGGGCGCGAGCCTCGGTATGGGAGGTGCGGGCGGTAAGAAAACACCCCCAAAATCGCCAACACCTCCGACGCCGTGGCCTTCTATACCAGAATCAAACAGAGGCAAAAGTGGTTCGATCACACCTCACCAGCCTGCATCTGGGTGTACGATACACGAATACCCGATCGACAATCAGAAAATCGAAAGCTGCGTGGCGACTCCGACATACCGGCCTCGTCCGCTCAAAGTGTTGCTATATTCGAGTGATGGATACACGGAATCATCAGTCCCTGCGCTTTGTCTGCTAATGGCTGTGAAAGGATTGAGTTTACCAGAGGCATATCTGGAGATGCAGGTTGGACTTCTACGTCCATATGTGGGCTTGTTGACTGACTTGCGCTGCCGTAGGTCACTAACCGCCGATCTTTCTTCGTTTACCAATCCGAGGTCGCCCTGTTGAAAAAGGTTGAAGCTCGATTGGGTGTAACGAATGTGTCGTTCCGCTCACGATACCAGGATATCCAGCGAGGACCTTCTGGATTACCCGCACCAGCAGGCGGGTACCTTGTTCCAAGGAACAATGGACATCGGCCACACGCGTCGACCGTCAATTACGGTTCCTATTCCTCCTTCGTTCCTCGGGCCACTGTGCCGTCCACGACGAGGCATATAGGGCGGCCGCGGGCGAACACTTTGCCATCGTTCATTTCAGATCACCAAACATGGTTTGATGACGCAAGGTTTGATGGGAGCTTCCCAAGCCGTGTGCTTCCGTTTTTGTATCTCGGAAACTTGTAAGTCGTTTCACATGTTATGGAATAACGGCGTGTTCTGAGGACGTACGCAGAAATCACGCTGCGAATGTATATATGCTCCATGCGCTCGGAATCACACATGTCGTCTCCGTCGGCGAATGTGCCCTCGTGCCCCCACCGACTCCCCCCACTTCTTCGTGCGGACCTCCGCGCACCCATCCTACAAATCTGCACCACTCAGGGCAAAGTCCTTGCAATCCAGGTTCTCTCTGGATCGAAGAACGTGAGGGCCGAATCAAGGTCCTCGACATCAAGGGTATTTGCGACGACGGGATCGATACGCTTGAGCCTCAACTTCATCCGATCTGTACGTGGATTGAAAAAGCGCGTCTCACTGGAGGTCGAGTGTTGGTGCACTGTCGCGTGGGCGTGTCTCGGAGCGCGACGGTGACGATTGCTTACGTGATGCAACACCTTGGGCTAAGTCTCGTGGAGGCGTACTTGGTTGTGCGTAGCCGGCGGTTATCGGTGTTGATCCAGCCCAACATGCGGTTGTTGTATAATCTGTTGGGGTGGGAGGTAAGGTTGGCGAGGGAACGGGCGGATGGGGACGATGGGCGGCTGAGGGAGGAACTGGCGAGGGCATTAAGCTGGCCGTATCTGGCGAGAGAGGTGCATGCGTTGAATGAAAAATATCTGGGTTGAACAGGTTCGGTGCTTCTTGTTGTTTTCAGTCTTGACGCTCGTCTGTTGCTTCTCTTCAGTCCTCAGGCCGATGTTTTCTTCTCTATCCTGTATGGCCGTGCTTTCTTTCTGTGATCATGATGTGCTTGCAGCCCTTGCTTTCTCGTGCACGGTCTTTTCGCGTCTGTTGATACTCATTCGCGTTCGTTGTACAGTATCACATGTGGGCGCAGTGGCCAAATCTAATTAGCATCACAAATCATTTCCAACATTCAGCGCTTCATCCTTAACCGACTGAGAGACTCGGAAGAAGACCACGGTACCCCAGATATGTCTACATTGCGAACGTATCTGTCATGTCAGCCGTCATACCATTGCCAAGTCGTTGGATATACTGTAACCTTCAGCGGTTTCAAACCGTGCGCATGTCAGACAATTCATAACTTATGACTCCTGGGTCTGTCGCCGTGCCCGAACATATCCAAATAACAAGTGACGGCCACTCGAGTGCTATGCACGATGGAGCAGACACACGCTCTCGACCTGCGAGAGCTCACTCTCCCTAAACCGCACGTTCAACGCCCCGGGCCTCGCGATGCGCAACCACCCCCTTCCCCGTCGCTCGCGCTCGAGTACTAGACACAGATGCGTCCACCCCGCGTGCAGCGCAGCATACCCGGGCGGACCAGCCCGCGCGTCGTAATCGACCACACCGAGCGCATACTCGCATCGTCCGTGCACCTCGCGCAGGTCGTGCTCATAGTGCCCGTGTGGCACGTACACCTGGATGGGGTCCTGCGCCGTGGGCCTCGCAGGCGTGAGGAGGAAGCGCGCGCTGTTGCTGTCGGTCGGCTCGAGCGGCTCGCAGTAGGCAGGGACGAGCACGAGCCGGATACGAAGCCCGAGTTTGGTAAGCTCGTATGTGGGGTCCCCAAGTGCCGCGGTGGGATCGCATTCTGGGGCTTGGGCGCCGTAGCATTGGGGGGAGGAGGGGAGGGCGAGGGACCATTGGGAGGGTTTCCCAGTCCATGCAAAAAGGTCTAGTTCAGTGTACTGGCCCGCGATCGTCGTCATGAGCTTGTGAAATGCGCGGGTGCCTTCTCCGTAGGCGATGGGTATGCTGACGTCGAAGACGGCGAGAAGGGAGTACGCCATGTCCTCTATCCGACAGGTAGTGCGCTGCGACGCCCACCTCATCTTTTCGGACAGTCTAGTACAACCTGGGACAAAGTGGCGTATATCGCCTTCAGGGATGCCCGTCGCTTTGGTGAGTGCAGCGACGACGGACTCGTTGTCCTTGTCATTGATGCGCTGCTCTTCACGGTTCTCTCTTCCAGCGCGTTCTTTCCGCCCCTCCACGACGGCAGGACAGATTGGCGACCAATCCTTGCCATAAAACCGAATCTTGCGTGCGAATAGGAGCTCTTGCACAGTCCAAGTTCTAGTGAACCATGGGTCTGACATCCAATCCTCCAATGTCGATGAATCTGCGAGATAAGCGATGCATACGCATGCCTCCGAGTACCAGAGGCTGGTTGATAGGACGACTTCTTCTAATTCCGTTCCGCCTTCCCTGTTGATGCAACATGTGTCTGACCAGGCGTACTCGCAACCATATTCGTTTCGCGCCTTCTCACAGAACTTGGCAAGCTTCTGGTATTCCGTACCCGTCGGAGGGGGGCGTTTGGGCACTTGAAACCGCCTGCCAGCAAGTTCTTGAAACAAGACTTCGCCGCTGCCCCGTGCCAAGTGAGAAAAGATGGCGAAACTGAACATGTTCCTGATATACTCGGTCTTGTTGGCGCAACGTCAGGACCCCGCGGAATACGAGTGTCATCAGACTCACAAAGGGTGCCAGGACGTCTGGATCCAACACAGAGACGCCCAACCTTCTGGCTTCCTCGTCTTGTTCGAGCAGGAGTCTCGCGAGGTGCGAGTCGGAGAGGGACTCGAGTCGTGGTTTGAAGGTGTCATACAGCTCACTCCGGGTGAGCATCACCATGTCGGCGATACGGAGGAGATGGGTTGGAAGGGTGTTGAAGACGTATGTTTCAAAGGTGGTCCGCAAACGCTGACGCACTAGCGCCTCTCGTTCGCTCACACTGGGCTGGGGAATGGGCGGGGCTGTTGGAAGTGAAGCTGCGTGACGCCGGGGCGAGGTTGACTTGGCCCTGGTTACAGAGGTGCTTCTGCCTGCACGACTGCGCGGGCGTGCACTGTAATCTGATGTGCTGCTCGTCGTCGTCGATGGCTGACGACGAGGTGGGGCAATGTCAGGAGGGAGACCTGGTGCTGGCCAGCCATCGCGATCGTCGCGATGTCTGGGGTAAAAGTGAAGGTGAGCGGGATCTTGTTGGGTGGGGTTGGGACGGCGCCTGGGTGGTGCCGTCTGCTGAGGCGCACTCCGCTGGTAGGTGGCAGGGCTGTAGTAGGCTGCCTCGTCGTCGTCCTGGTAGTGGGGCCGCCATTGGTGGGGATGGTTGGCGTACATGTCTTTGGGTGCCCTCTGCCTCGAACTCGCGTATTCATTACAGCGTGGCTAGCTCGTGCATCAATCGCTACTAGTGATCGTCTCTATGCGTCAGTTGCTACATCACCTTGCTTGCAAGGTCTTCCAAACGTGACTTCGCGTGCGTCCGGATGACCAAATAGGCGTACACAACTCAAAAAGAAAAATTGATCGCGGTGCTGCCCGATTGCGGCTGACAAACGCCGGGCTCGCTGTCGACTCACTATCTAATGTGTTATCGTTTGTCGTACTCCCCTGCATCGAACTTTTCCCTGGTGTTACATGCCAGGGCTTCCAATCTCTCATCTTCTGCACGCAATGACTCGCACGGATGCCGTGTAAATAATTCGTCTTGAAAATCCCGCAAAAGTCGGATGGATGATCGACTTCGAGAGCGTGAAAGCGCCGCGTACGCATTGAATGGGGGTCAAGCTGAAGCTTGCTGTCTTGCTGATGTCGACTATCATGGGTGACTCCAAAGTCTGTCTTTGCGCTTTGTGATCTGTGAACGCGAATGCAAGTGTCAATGGCGATTGACGAGTCACGACGAGTGATGTGTTTCCGCGGATTTCTCCCTGTCGATGTCTGTAAGTGTATGACGCACTCCTTGGCTTTCTATGCTCACCTATGAAGAAGTTACGCGTTATTGGAAAGACTGGAACATGGTCTGGTGCCAAACCATGAAAATACACAGACGTCTCTCCTGACCTCAGTAATTGAATGACGATGTATAATGGGGGGTATAAAAGGTGAACATTATCAGTTTCTTGGTGCTTGGCATGTTCTTCATCTTCTCTCGGATCCAGAATGATATCAGTGATGATGCCGCGCGTGCCATTTGCAAGATTGGCTTGTGGACAGATATTTTCTGTCACCATGACAGGACTCCTATTGCTACTTGAATCTCATATTTGAGATCACCTGTATCTTCAGATGGGAGGCACAAGACGAATGACAATTCTCTGTCATTCAGACATCTCCTACACGTTGAGTTTTCTGACGGAATGATGTATCGTCGCTGATGTGTTCGGTAACAGTGTTTCCGTAGTGCGGCATCGTTCCAACAGATCCGCACACAATTGCGAGGAGTTATCAACACTGTGTCGCTCCATGGGGTTGTATTAAAATTGGGTGGTGTACCACGTTCTTGTCCAAGAACCAGCCCATGGAGAATGTGTAAATCTTCCGCCATGCATTCCACTCTGGATCAATGATCTGCATTTGCTGTTTCAGCATCACTACCGTCTCAAACTGTTCAAATAAATTGCGCCCAATTTCACTTCTTGATGTCGGCTGCCTGGCTTGAAACAGTGCCCGCAAAAGCTTCGCTTGAGTTATCAATGAG